>CAMOHE010055109.1:0-57207 GCA_946598075.1 Artocarpus hirsutus
AAGCTACTAGCTTAATTGGTACTCGAGAAGGAAATAAGAACCTCTTAAGGGAGGTTTGAGGTTCGAACCCGAGGGACGCGAAAGAAATCCCTGAGGGGCCAGAGGGCCCCAGAGGGGACAGTACGGATGAGTGGGCGGCACGGGGATGGTCTACCAATAAGAGCCACAAGTCCGGGGGCCCCGCAAGGTGGGTCCTATGGAGGCTTGAGGGAGTACGCCCGGGCCGGACGCCACACCTAAAAGGTAAAATAGAGGGGAGGAGATGACGCTACCTTGGGTCAAAAGTCCTAAAATGCACTGTACAGTAATCGACTTGGTGAGGACTCGGGGCTTGATGTCCCCTCACCAGAACACCCTTGGAATGTTTGAAAGGTAACCGAGCATGCTCATTTGGGTTTCGTTGAGTTGAGTGATATGATATTCTATTGCACGGCGGATACAGATAAGTATAATTGAATCTTGAATTAATATGTATATATATATGTATGAAACTTGATAAGAATCATCATAAGATATCCATCGAAGTTGAACATGATAAAATTGATGAATAATGATGAGAACTAACTAACCATGTAAGTTTTAATGTGATAAGGAAAAAAACCTAAAGGTAAGTAATAGTTTTCTCTGCTGAGCATGTTGTTGCTTATTCTGTCATATTTTCATCTTTATAGGACTCACAATGTATGAGATGGTGACAAGATACATAGTTGAGAAAGTTATATAACTGTGTTACGATGGAATTGTATCATTTGTTGAGAATGTTCGTCATGGAAATGCAAGCATTTTGTTACTTTCTGTGACTGTATTAAAATATATCGAGGGTTGGAATGATGATGATGACAGTTTTATATTATTAAATTTAAAGGTGCTACATTAAACTATGGTTTAATTGTTATTTATATTTTTATTTGTTTTGAGAGTTTTCATTTAAATCCCGGGTACATTTGTTTTGAAATTTTATTTTTATTTTCTAATCTTTATTTTATTTATTAAAAACTGTTAAGCCTCACTTAGGGGCATTACATAAATGAATTCGAATTGTATTGATTTGGATTATGTTGATTTAAGTGGTGTGATTTGAATCCCTATCCTAATTGACATTTGGACGTGCATTTAAAGTATTAATTTGAATAAGAAATAAAATTGAAATTTGTGTTTGGATAGATAGTGGAAAAGGCTTTTGATTAATTTAAAAAATCTAACAAAATCTTAATGTTCATGATTTTAAAAAGTATGCAATACAGATCTTAATTTATTCATCTCTTGATAAAGAATGTAATGAAAGAAGAATCGTCTCAATCCATATATAAAAAAAGAAGTTATGATTTTTTCTTCAAATATAAGGAAAAGAAATTTAGTTTTTATAGTAGCAAACATATCCGAGTTTAAAGAGCTCTAAATGGAGGCTAGAACTCTGAAAACTTAGACTCAAATGATTCAATTAATTTGGATTTTGAGAAAAACAAACATATATCAATATGATTTTAAAGATTCAAATTTAAAAAGTTGGCTGAATATACGAAATAAATGGCCTATATATACATATATATATAGCTATAGACATGTACATGTACGCATATGTTTTAAGCCAAGAGTGCTAGCTAGATTAGTAGTTAGAATACTACACGCCAATTTATTGAAAAGTAAGAAAGGGAAAAAGAAGGAGAGTTAAAGAAATTATTATTCATTATGCTAGCTATTATCGTACTGCAAAGATTTATAGGGTGTGTTGAAGCCAGAGACCAACATAACATCGCATGCGAGAGTGCACAGTGGTCAAGTTTCTTGTTCTACCCTGCTTCGTTTGGTCTGGTCAAATCTACAAGTGGAGAGAATACCTCGGAGTAAGGGGACACTAGTATGAGGTCCACCAAGGGCACTCTGATGCTCAAGTCAATGTTCGGACTAGGAAGTGCAAATAGAGAGGCAACGTAGGTTAAGGAAGAATGCCCGTACCTTTTATGGCGGAGTTGATGCCCCTATTTATAGACTTTAGCTTTGGATCTGGGTGTGGATTGTGTTTGGCCCGTGACCTAAGTGTACTACTGTACAAAGTCTAAGTGGTTAGTGACGAGTGTCACGATCTCTAGAGAGGAAGGATTGCCCGATGGAGATCTTAGATGGTGCATCGTAGTCTTTGGATATGATCTACTATTATGTGTTCTAGTGCCGGTACTACAGAGTTATTCCCCATAATTGCTTTGGTCGGGTCAGGTTGGTGCTTGGCCTATGGTAGGCTAGTGCTCGACCTAAGATCAGCGCTCAACCTATGGTCGGCCTATGACCGATGCTTGGTATATGGTCAGCCAATGATCGGCCTAAGACCAGTGCTCGGCATATGATCGGTTGATGCTCAACCAATGGTCAGCCGATGCTTGGTCTAGGGTTAGTTGGTGGTTAGCCAATGAACGGTGCTTGGCCTAGGGTCGGCTGGTGCTTGGCCTAGGGTCGGCTAGTGCTCGGCCTAGGTTGGGCAGTTGGTACCTGGCCTCATCAGCCATTTGTTTTAAGAGTTCTAGATTTCCGGATGGTCTCTTCATCATGAAGATTCCCCCACAATAGGGTGTTTGCTAAGTATAGTTAGAACTAATTTTTTGGTTACTAAATAATATAAAATTCTCACATGATATATTAAAAAGCAAAAAGGTACTACAGTATAAAACTTTCACATGCTACAATATTTTAAACCAAAAAATTGATTTAAACCATACTTACCAAAAATCCAATTAGAAGTCAAACAATAGATTGATGGATTAAAATAAAAGTGTAAAAAAGTATAATTTAAGCCTAATGCCTACCCTTAAAAAAATTAATGCCGCAAAGTTTATTCAAATCATATGTTAACCAATATAGTGGACTTTACACGTGTGAACAGAATATTGGAAAAAAAAATCTTAAAAACCATATCACCTTTATTTATAAAAACTGTTTATGAGGACGGGTGAATTAGGAAATAGACAAAAAAAAAAAAAAAAAAAAAAAAAAGGGGAACTGCAGCCAGTAAGAAAACTATCATTTCTTCCTAACAACCCCACATCAACTCGGGGAATTGGGAAGTTTAAATCGTCTTCTATAAATACGACATTGACACCACAAATTAAAGACCTTATATTTTTCTCATTTACTCCCTTTAAATTATCTCTAAATCGCCTTTTGTTTTCTTTTTTCTCTCAATCTCCATCGTAATTTTACAATGAGCATTATATGGTAAAACTCTGTAGTTATCATATTGGTGGTAAACCAATATGAATTTGTTATTCATTTATTTTCTTCTACTTTACAATCTCGTTCTTATTTTGATTGACTCAAGACCAAACAATCTTGAGTTATATGATCAACACCTAGAAGAGGTCATTGACCCTTTAAACAAATTCAATTATAGTTTTCACCCTCTACACATCAAAAATGAGAAAAGCACTCATTTTGCCTACTTTAATTATTGAAAACTGGATAGTCAACATAGATATTTGCAAATTATTTTTCATTTCAAATTTTTAACCTTTATTTTTTAATGTTAGAGGGAAAAAAAGGCTACTCTTCAAAACACGACCAAATCCGGCTCAAGCAAATATGAGGCCTTAGGCCTAATTTTAAAAGGGACCTTTTTTCCATACTAAAGAAATAAAGATTTAAAATTCATTAAAAAAATCAATCAAAATTATTATTAATTAAATCTTTTCATATTAAAGTGTATCTAGTAATTTTTTAATCGACAATATAACTAATTCATTTAATCTTTTTTGAGATATTTGTTCTTAATAACATAGGTTTAAAACCAAATTGTTACTCAACACAACAAAAAATAAGTAAGAAATAACATACTTATTGTGAAATTCAGACAACAATCATCAATAAATTGACAAGAAAGAAATGTGAAAGAAAAAGATTGCGTGAAAATAATAATACTAAAAAATTCTTTAAAATATGAGTAGGAAAATAAATAAAGTAGAGGTAAAACTTAAGAGAGATTAGAGGTTTTTCTTTTTTCCTTCTTTTCATGTTTTAATTTTTTATAGCGTGTGGATTAGATAAATACACACACACACATATGGCTGCTTTTATTGACACCTTATATTTTACTTTTTACATACCCTTTTTTCAACCACTCCTCATTCTACTTCTTACACCCCTCTTAAAATACCAAAAAAAACCCTACACTTAAATAGTATTAATTAGTTTTTTTTTTCTTTTTTCATCCACTCACTAAATAAACTTACATTTTTTCTTAACATTTTTCTATTTTAGTTTATTAATAGTTTTTTCTTTAATATAATTTTTTTCTTGTTTATTAAACCAAACTTTGGATTCTAGGAAACAATACCCGTAGTAAATTGCAAGCGTTTATACATGAATCAAAAAAATTGTATTTTCTTTACTTAAAAAAGAGAAGGTAAATGTAGTTTATATATATATATATATATATATATTGTATCATTTATATCAATTCAAAAAGTGGTTCCTTTTAATGGAGAATATCATTTTTAGTTATTTATGTGTCAAACAATTTGCAATAATATATATAATTATAATTAGTATATATAAAATAATAATAAAAAGAAGAATTTTGAAAAAAAAATAAACCACATATGTATATTATTTCTATGGAAGACTCTTTATGTTGGAATCTATTTCTATTTTTTGAAAAAACAATACACTAATTATCTAAAAAGGAATATATATATACTTTTAAGATGGGGCATGTGATGAGTATTTATTTAAAATACTTTTGTCCTTAGAGATTTATTAATAAGTAATATACTAATAAATAAATCTTTCTAAAAAGTAGAATAAGAGATGTTATAGACGCATCTTTTATATATATATATTTATAACTAAATCAATATTGTTTTGTTTCAAAAGTAATTAAAAACTCTTTTAAAAAAAGTAAATGATTAAAGTTAATATAGCTGGTTGAATTGATGCATATTGTATTCAGCCATAGCCATTTATGTAAAGAAAGAAAGAAAGAAAGGAGGACGTTTTGAGGTCTTAAAAACAAAACTGTTGTAGGGTTTGAAATAAATAGATAATTTAACTATTGATTCTCCTATAAAAATAAGATCATTTATGTGTATAATAGTCCAAAAATTTTAAATTTCAAAGTACATGAAAGTTATTCTCAGAACGTGATTCTTCATTTGATTGATCATAATAATTAGTTATAATTAATCATGAGTTTTAATTATTTTGAGGCCTTAATTACTTTGGGGCCTTTTAAGTCTTTGCGTAATAGGTACAAGCAGTTATGCCAACAAACAGCAAAGGGGCTTCTTTTTTTTTTTTTTTTTTAACGAAAGAAAGGATCTTTATGTTTGTTGAAAAGAAGATACATATGTGAAATAACATATTTTCTTCTTCTTTTTATTGTTATAGGGGAAAAAAAGGCTCAAACCAAGCAACAAATACGAGCAATTATGCCAACAAACAGCAAAGGAGCCTTTTCTTTTCCAAGAAAAAAAAAGGGAAGAAAGGATCTTTATATTTATTGAAAAGAAGAGAAATATATATACACACATATAATTCATCTATCCCCACAAGAACGACAAATAACTATATGTATATATGTAACATTTATTTCCAGTTCAGAAAAAAAACATTAAAAGCTGATATCTCAGTCCCACAAAAAGACTTGAGCTTGTCTGAGCTTATCTTCAAAAATATGATAGTCTTCTCCCCAACCGCAAACCAGATCCGAAGCACCTTCCATACAACGCACCTTGCCTCTTGGCTCTGGCTTCCACCAAAGGCCAGATATACTTTATATTTATATTTATATTTTTATGGAATCCTTATTCGGCGACTCATTGTTTTTTCTGTTAAATTAGCTTTTTGATTTACTAGTAAAAACAATCTTGTGTTGTGTGTATAAATTATAAATTTTATAGTTAAAAAATTAATGAAATGGTTAAAACAACATTCCTATCTGTGAGAAAAAAAAAATGTATATATTTTATTCCTATTGTATGGAGATTCCACGGTTCATTGAGCGGCCCATCACACGTACCTTATACGTGGGGCTGTTGCTACTTACATAAGATGCTTGCACATCATGAGGGTCATTAATTAAGTTGGGCTTGCTAGTTGTATTACAGAGATAGTAATATATCTTTCAAATTGTTTGAAGTGAAAGAAACGTATGAAAATGATAAAATATTTAATTTTTTTAAGTGTTTGGAATCAACATCCAAATTGTGAAACTAGACAAAGACTCAGCATTGGAATACCACACAGCCCGAAATTGTTTATTTTTAAAATGTGTTTTTCGAATTTTTTCCAACTGTTGTGTGCTAGCTCGAAATTGTTGTTTTTAAAATGTGTTTTTCAAATTATTTCAAAACAGTTTTGTTGATTAGTTGTATGCTTCCATACAAAATTATACCTATTATCAATCTATGTTTGTTGTAATAGTTGTATTATTTCACAAAAAGATACCTTTACGAAAAAGGTTGCATGAGTTGCAATGGTTGCATCGGTTTATGAAAAGACACCCTTGTATTTTTATTAAATCTCTAAAATTTTCAGATTTCATATCTTGTTCTTGAACATCATAATTTTGCAAGTTATAGTGTTTAGAGTTTGTTGTATCTTAAAAGCAATTTACCATTATATCAAGTAGTGGAGACAAATAAAATCTTAAAGAAAATATTTTTGTACGCCTCAAACCCAACCTTTTTTTTCAAATTTTCTCATTTCTTTTCAAACATTCACCGAAATTCTCCCACAAGTTGTATATCAATCTTATAATTCATAGGTGGTTAGGTTTTTTTTTTTTTCATTTCTTTCATTTTTTTTCTCTTGATGCTTGACTCAATCAAATTCATCAAAAGATTATTTACAATTAATAAATTCTACGGTGTAGGATGATGCTCTTTGCTTTCCTATCTGCCAGTGGGGGAAATCATTTGTGTCCATTTCAGTGCATGTTGAAAAGATTTTAGAATTGAGATCTCTCTCAAGTTCGTGTTTTTGCGAATTTTGACTCACACCCATGGGCATCTTTTTAAACCCAGAAGTTAGTGGGCCCAATGTTTCATTTGAGGAAAGCCAAGGATTGGTAATTCTGATAAGGGTGGGTCTATTGATACCCTTATTTTATTTTTTCGAGTAATATTATTTAATTTTATGGGATTATAACTTTATTATTAAAAAAACAGTAGGATCTAATTTAAAAAAGTACACTACATACTAAACTAGAGCTTGTAGTATTATGAGTAGCGGGGTTACAACCTTGTGGCATGAAATGATTTTTCTTACTTTTAACGCACCCTTATTTAGTAAGACTAATTTATTATTTATTAATCAAATAACTCTTGAGGACAAAAATATCTTAAAAAGTACTTATTACACACCTTATCTTAAAAAAAATTATTTCCTTCTAAAAAATTATTATGCCCTACTTTTAATAAAAGAATAAAAATAGATTTCAATGTGAAAGAGTATGTGGTTTATTTCTTCTTCAAAAGTTATTTTTTATTTTAATTTTTATTGTTTCATATATAACAATTATGATTATATAAATAGTTGTAAATTACATGATTCGTAAATAATTATAAATCTTATAAATCGTGTGTTTTAGCATAAGAACCACAATTTCGTTTGACATAAAGAAATAAAATGCAAAAAAACTATGTTTCAATTATCCTTTTTTTAAGCAAAGGATAGATACAATTTGTTCGATTATATATAAACCCTTATAATTCACTACCGATTATAGTTTCTTGTCATAGATTCCATAGTTTGGTTTAATAAAAGGGAAAAATTTAAGGAAAAGCTAATGGTTAATATATGAATTGAAAAAGAAAAACGTTTGAAAAGAAAAAAATGTAAGTATGCTTGGTTGGTGGATGGGTGGAAAAAGGAAAAATATATAATAATGCTATTTAAATATAAGAACTTTTGGTATTTTAAGAGGGGTGTAACAAATAGAATAAAGGATGCATTAAGAAAAGGTGTAGAAAGTAGAATTAGAAGTGTTAATAGATGTACATAATTATATATCTTGAGTTTTAAGCTTAAATTTAGTCTAACAATTCAATATTTTTGAATGGGTTCTCAAGAAAGTTCTCGAATAATAAAGCATGAAGATGGAATTAATTCAAGATGCACAATTTGTTGCTTGAAGAAGAAAAGTACAAGACTTTTATACATACAGGCTTAATTTCATGTTTCGTAGTCTTTTTTTTTTTTGTTTTTTGTTAGTACACGCCATAGTCTTATGTTAATGTTTAAGACTAATTTTGTTAAAAAAAAAAATGCTTTTACATGATTATTTGGAGTGGACTCTTTGCTTGGACATGAGGTGTATTTAATTTTTTTTTTCTTTTTTTGATGCTCGATCGAATCTAGTTCGTTTTGGGTAAAAAAAAAAAGGAATCGAAAATTTACTTTGGCGGGGGCTATTAGTTACTAATGGTATTGGTGTTGGCCCAATATACATCCGCAGGGACAAAATTGCACCCTACCACGTTCTTCATCTGTCTTCCTCTTCCTTCTCTATTTGTGTTTCTCTTTCATGTTAAAAAAAAAAAATAGCTTCTCTTCCGTACTTTCCTCTCTTATTATATCCATCTATTGCCATTGAGAAGTACATTTAAAATTATTCCTCAATACATACATACATTCATGTTTTTACAAGCTATATATATATATATATATGTATGTATGTATTTATGTTGTCCAATTCCTTAATGGTCCTCGTCAATATTCATGCAGGCAGATGATCAACACAGTCAATGGAATAATTTCAAAAACATATTGTCGAGTACTCTCTAAGAATTACAAGGTCTGTTGCAAATGGTTGATCGGTGATTACTAGTGATCAAGTTTCATGCAAGGCTGCAAATATCGACGAAATATTAAAAATTTTGATATAAATTTTGGTTTTTTCAAAAATACTGAAATATCTTTACACTGTAATATTGATACAAATATTGATATTGGAAAGTTTGTAATGTAACTTATCCGAAATTTCAGAAAAATTTCAGTCATATCAGAAACCATAAATTTGGTAGTTTTTTTAAAGTTATTTATTAATATTTTATATTCTATGAGGGTTATAGAATTTTCAATTACCATCATCCAAACATACTACCACAATTTCAGGTAAATAATCGAGAGAATTTACAATTTTTCATTCATAGAAACATAGTGTGAATAAATTAATAAACCTATATGTCATAGATTCATAACAATATTCACTACTATTTAAATAACTTATTATGGCAATAATATTGTTTGAATCAATATGAAATATCAATTATGATTGAGCCTCACAGATTTGTTTTTTGGTCTTGACAATCTAATAATATGAAGTTTTTTTTTTTATATATATATCATGTTTATTTATGTTTTGTTAATTTTTATTATATTTTGAAGTACTAGAGTTGTATTTAATGTAAATTTCTGTTTTTGTTAAAATCTCTACCGATATCGATAATTTTTTTCGAAACTTTCATAAAATTAAAGTATATATATTGCCACCAATATTGATATTTTCATTCTTAGTTTTGTGTAGCAACTTTGCAGCCTATAAGTTGACCTAATTCTTTTTTTTTTTTTTAACCGTGGGACGGTGATCCTTCATTTAATTATTTCCTCTCTTTTGAATAATCTAATTCGTAGAATATTTGCCTTTTTCTTCATGGTATGACTTGTAGAATGTACAACAAGTTCACATATGAGAAAAATGCAGAAATTTTTTCTCCTTTTCTCTCTATACATTCAGCTTAAAAACACTAAATTAAACTTGAACATGCCTTGCACGTACAAGTTCAGTGATATGTATGTGTATGCATCTGCGTGAGAAAAAGTCAAGTGCCCTTTTTTTTGAAGAGAGGGAGAGAAGTGAGAGAAATATGTAACAATTAATTAGGGTGTTTGGCATGGTAATGAGAACTATTGATTAGAATTGTTTTTATTGTAACATGTGAGAGCTTTACACTATAACAACTTTTTCTTTTATTATAGCATATGAGAGTTTTACAGTATTTATAACTGTGATAATGGTTCGGACTGCCCTATACTAAATACCTTAAATGTCTTACTAGACTGATATGTTGGTTTACGATTTCATTTCAACATTGATTTTAAGCATTAATCTGTCATTATTATATTACATGATGCATGAGAGGAGGCATTGTTAGATTTATGTGGTGTTTGGTATGGTGATGAGAACCATTGGTTAGACTTGTTTTTACTGTAGTATGTGAGAGCTTTACATTGTAATAATTTTCTTTTTTTTTTACTATAGCATGTGAGAGCTTTACACTGTTCATAACTGAGATAATGGTTAAAACCACTCTTACCAAATAGCATGTTAATCGTAAATATGATTTACCACTATATTCCAAAATCTTAAGAATCATCCTGTTAAATTATTAAGAATAATAATTGAGAGTAGATACATGAATCTATGGTAATAAAATTTGAGTAGGATGGAATCTTTCACACTCAAATATATCTTTAGAGCTCAAAGAATTTCTCTTTTTAATGGGAAGAAAGGAGGAGAGCAAATTGTACGTATAATTTAACTTGAGGACTACAATCCCTTTATATATAGGTCAAAATAGAATCGTACTATTCCTAACTTAATTAGAATTAGATTTCTACACATTTAAAGCCCATTTTCAATAGATATCATTAGACCCCTAAATAACATTTCACTTATTAGGCTCTAAGTAACATACTAATAAGCCCCAACATCAACATCGTCTCAAATACACATATCCTTTGAAAATTTCAGGTTCCATCAATTTATCATTAAGAAAAGACCACGTGCATAAACACAACAAATATTTAATTAAAAAATAGAAAGAAATTTAGATGAAAACACCATGGAAAGAGTAAACCAACTTTTGAATAAGAAAAACCCTACCTCAACCTTAAAATTACCAAAATCCTCAATTTGCATGAACCCTTGAGGATGAGTTTGGGGCTTTCCATTCTTTTATGAAATCAAAACCTCATCGAACAACATATAAAACATATGAGGTCAAAATCTTAATTAAAATTCGGATTAAAAATGGACATAGTAAGACCAAAATCTCTGACCTCTTGTTCATGAAAAATAACATGAAAAGCTTCAATGTTCCATAAAACTATCATCAAAACCGAATTACCCAATAGGTAAAGTGGTCATAGAATTGTTACACAATTATAGTTTTTAGACATATAATACCAACAACAGCTGACACGTCAGTTTTTAATAAATTATTTTTCTACTCAAAAAATTTATTCAAAAATAGTAACATAGAAAATTAATCACAAATTTTCATTTAAGTAACACTAACAACCAGATTAAATCAATTAATCTTAATTAATTAATCTGTGTGTTACAATGTTACTTCACAAGTGGCAAAAAAATTGAGTTGTACAATAAATCTATCGTTGACTCTTTATTGATGCAATAATGAATTTATTATCTATGTTGATCTTCGCATGAATTAAATCTTCTGAAGTCTAACCTTCAAAAACTTTAGGTTTTAACCATACAAACCACATGAAAACGTAAAACTGAATACAAAACCACATGCGGATTGGGTTTCTAATGAATGAAGTCAATAATGATCAGTATGAATATTTGAGATCGAATTGAAATATATCTTTAACGAAAATATTAACATTACACAAAAAAAAAAAAAAAAAAGTCAAAGAAAGGAGATCTTGGAGGTTGTTCACAAGGAAGCAAGTCTCAAACGAGGAAAAAATGTTCACAACAGTGCCTTATTAGGTCAAATGTTATGAAAAGCGTAAAGCAAGGAAAACGTTTAAATAAAGGACGACGAACAAGGAAAGGATGGCTAAGTTTTGAGAGTTTTCTTCGCATTCAAATTCCTTTTTGTTTTATGTACAGAACTTTAAGCCAAACAAATTATGAAATATGACTTGTATGAGTAGTTCCATATAAATCTTTGAATAAAGTGATTTAATTACTTTCCACTTTTAAAGGTTTCTTTATGTCAATAAAAGCTGTAAAAGAATAAGTACTAGAGAAAATAACAACAACAACAACTAAGAAAAGAAATGCTGGTGCAACATTAATGTGCATGAAAGTCACGTACATTCATGTGCCTAGAGGTTACGAAATAAGCATTGATGCTTGCATTTTCGATATAAACAATCTATATATAATAATAAAAAAAACAATTTACATGATGATATCCAACATTCAACATATACAATGTATATAGAATAAAAAAAATTACATAATAATAATAATAATAATAATAATATTTTTGGTGTAGCTAGTATTGGACTTTAGAATAGATATAGAAACTTTTCTTTCTATTATTTGCACCATCAGAGGTGTGCAGTTACGTATGAAGTGCTCTGTTGCAGTGAATGTGTGGAGAATAGCATAAATTTCTGGTATTCCATCCTAATAGAGACAGAATGAATGGTAGACACATTTTTAGTATATTTTTTGAACTGTTTCCTCTAAGCACCTAAACTAAGATATTAGAACCATGCAAAAGAAGCATGAGATTTTGATGTGCCTGCAGTGTATGTAATAGGTTACAAGTTGACTCAAGGAAGTCAAGTCGAAGAAGCAATGGCTGTTCATAGCTTTTGATAGCTGCTTCCACGTGCTCCCTGCGACATATATAACTCTGAAAAGCTTTATTTCGAGGCAGGTTAGCAGGTGCTTCAGCCGTTGTTGGCCTGATAGCTATTCCATGTATGCAGTTTTGAGTTGCTTCACTCATTCTACCAATGTTGTTGCATGTGGAAGACAACTTAATAGGAAATTGTCTCTTGAAACTTTGCAGATGGTTTTTTCCTATTGCAAACCATTGCTGCTAATATCCAATAATAAACTTTCTGCAACATAGAAAGACACATAAAACAAAAGACTATAACACTTCACACGTTATATGGCATTGGGTTGCTTCCTCTTCCCTGCCAATGTCTTTTAGAGCATTGCCCTATGGTAGTAAGCTCAATGTAGATGAGTAGATGAGTAGTGCCAGCGATGAAAATAATCATAAAGTCTTTAACGAATAAGTTCATTGCCTTATTGTAAAGCCGGTCAGATCAAGGCCATCAAATGGAAGGTATCTAGCCATCAGAACATAAAGGATTACCCCACATGACCCAACATCTGCTACAGCACCATCATAACCCTTGTCACTAAGTACCTAGAGTAGAAAATGGAAAGATTGACACAGATAAATGCAAAAAACTAATCAACATATCTCCTATAGACTTTTTTTTTTCTTTTTTTCAGAAACAGGGCTCCTTTGAGTATTCCTCACGTGCTACATGGTTTGGAGTACCACAGGTTGTCCGAATGTGATTAACTCCCTGTAGACAAACATGAGAAAGAAAAATTAAGTCCATCCCATTTGTTCAAATACTTGAAATCAAATATTGGCTCAACACCACTTCTTTAAAAGAATTTTAGATGAGCGTTTACAAGACAAATTAATGAGAAAAAAATTCATGCAACAATAAAGCTAGATGGACTAAAAATACATAAGGTGATGCATAAATATTAAGGGAAGCTACGTCAGCAACAGCCACCAACTATACAAAGCATTTAGATTGTTTCTAATTGTTCCATTGGGACTCCTCCACATCTTCTTTAGCCTAAATTCCTTCACTCTGGTCTCATCTGCATGGTACAACACAACTTAAAGCCGTTACTCCATATACAAATTGCAGCAAGTCATATGATATTATTACTAAGCAGACTAAACTTTTGTTGAAGATCTGTTCTCAGTGAGTGTAATAGGGTAAAACTCAGATTGACAAACAAGAAGACGACTTGCTAAGCAGGAGTTATTGTAGCACATTTCACAGCAACATCCGCCACATGGCTGCATCCAAGAGACATTTTTGTTAGCGGGATTTAGTACATTTGAAATTGATGTATCAACTCTTAACACGGCTTTTTGATGCGCCTGTAGTTTGAGGCTGGGATGGACTTGTTTGAGAGCGTAGGTGGGCGGTGGAATAACTGTAAGAACAGAAAGAAACCTCTCTTTTTCCTTTTTTTTTTTTAATATATTGTACACTATTCAAAACATTTGCGCATGAATTTGTAAAAGATACAATTACAAAAATTGGTTAGGCTTCTATTTTAAGAGGGCGGAAATATCACAGGATACATTGTGTGTAGATTTTCAACAAATACAAAATTTTTAAGTGGCGGGAGTTGCAGGAGCAAGTCTCGTTGGATGCTTGTGTTGGGAAAAAGACGCAGCATTTATAGCCTTGGTATGCAATAGAAAGTAAATTAATGTAAATTAAAGAATAAAAAATAAAAAGAGATGGTGGCAAGCAAGAAAGTAATCAAAGGAAAATTAGTTGGTTATTTTTAGAATGCTGGGTCAAGGGCTTGCCAACTTATTGTCTCTCTTGCATCCTCGTGATTTTTTCTATTTATGGACATTTTTTCCATTTTGGTTGGATGGTTTGATTACAGAACAACGGATGAACTGAAATGTTGATCCAAAAAAGCATGATTATAGAAGGTGAGCAAAGTTCATGTGATGTAATTTATAATCAAAAGGGGATAAATGAGTGTCAAGAAGAACATAAATATGCACCTATTTTAGACTTTGTAGAAAAATTTAGCAGTAGTCTTAGGCTTCACAACTCCCTCCAATTGGAGATAAACAGTCTAAACGGAGAGTACAAGAAAATATGTGCTTTCAACAAAAAGAAAGCCAATACCGTAGATAAAGCAGCATGAATACGAAGCTTTTAAGATCTTGAGGAAAACATCTAACTTGTAATTCACCATTGTAAGTTATGCCAAACAATGAGAACGCTTCACGAAAAGTTTGAAATTTTGAAGGTTAATGCCAGTAATTAATATTTTATTTTTTGGGTGCTGCAAGGGTGACATGAGGAATATGCACACAAAACTAATAATTTATTGCTATGATAATTTGAGGCAATTGAAATTCGGTATTAAAAAAAAAAAAAAAAACTTACCAAGAGTAAATAATTTTCACGGTGAGACACGTTAGACCAATTCTGTGGCTGTGGTCATTCTTAGTTCCATGACTACAATGAAAGTAGCAAATTGCATGTGCATATGAACCATCCTAAATTCTAAGGCTTTAGTAAATAAATAACAAAATTATCACCTTTATGCGATTACATTTGTGAAAATAATGAAAGGCCACTGGTTCAATATCTAACTTCTGGAGTCGCATAGCAAAATGATCAGGTAAAGCAGTAAAGAAACGCATTTAAAAGTAAATTATACAAAAGGGTTTAATGGACCTATTCAGGTACTTGAAAGTGTATATTAGGAGCCACTAAAAGATTTCAGCAAGATAATGGCAGAGCATGTAATTTCCCTTCCTTCCTAAATGCTAACAAAGGATCAACAGTTGTAGATGCAGTGGTACCGACCTGCAAGAAGCAAATGGGAATCCTGTTTCATTGAAGTCCTACAAACACGGTACATTGCCAAAAAAAAAGACGTATACTTCTATGACCATTTATGTAACTACTTTCAAATCCTTTAATTTACAATACAAATAATCCAACATTTTTAGCTTCTTTAATAATTATTGTTATTAATTTTTTTTTTCATTCCTATTTTGCAGCGGGGAAGAACTAAAGAAAAGGAGAAAACAAAAGCTATAAAACATTGTAAAAAACTTTTGAATATAATATTGTATCATTGTATGTATATATATGTCTGTTCGTATAGACTAATTTTATACCATAAATATTTTCAAATTTTTATGTAACATAAATATTCTCCGCAGCAGCGCGTGGGTTTTCGGCTAGTATTTAACTATGCCTATGATCGAATAAGTGATGTTGGCAAAAAAAGAAGTATCTGGATTCATATAAACAAACACTTTTACTGAATCGCACTCAGCAACTTATTCTCTCATATGCCTCTCTCATCTTTAGCTTCTTTCTCTTGAAACACTCTTAGAGATATAAAGAATCACAAGATTATTAGATATCATTCACCAAGATTGAAACAAAGTGAAGTCTTTTATTTCACTTTAGTTCCATACCTCCAAAGGGTACTGATCTACGCACATTCAAGCGTATTATAAAGAATCTTTATTAAGTGGTGCAAATTATTGTATCTTTTGTCTAGTCATGAGTTTGATTTGTTGAAAAACGAATACGCAGCGAATTTTAAATTTTTTTAATAAATAAACTTTTTTTTTATAAATGAGTTAGACATGTTATATACAATAAATTAATTAAAGATCATTTCGAATCTTGTAAAATCGAAACCGCACTTTTAATAGAAAATCGAATAACAAAACTGCTACTGAGAATCATGTTCCGAAGAGGTTCAATCAACTGGTCTTCTTAGCTATACTTTTTTTCATGATCAGAGAGTGAGTGGGCACACGTCGATTGATTCTCCCTTAGTAACTACTCCCCGCAATCACAAGAAAAAATAAGAATTATTGTTCTAGATGTCAAACAACATTTCTTTTTAGAGCAATAAAATTTCTCTCTCTAAACCTTTCAAATGACTTCTCTTATGTTATAAAGCCATAGGTAAATGTTTCCTATTTATAGTGGTTGGGTTGAGAACTTCCTACAGTTAAATCACGTTAGACATGGATCGGTGATGTGGCAAGGGCCGGTCGACCGGCCTACACTAGGTCTGGTCGACTGAGCTGACATGGCAGCCAGCTGTCACATGTTTCCAGCTCCTGAAGAGCTATCTGATCTTCTTGTTTGAATTAATCGGATAATATCTACTTTATTTGACCCAAGTATCTTTTGTAGATTCTCAGTTTCACTCAAATAACCCCATAGAAAAGTTGTCTGATTTAAACAAATACAGATAATTTCATAGTCAACTAAAAGATATTTTAAATGATCAAACATGTTTATTTTGAATTAATTCATAAAATTAATTCAACCAATAAACTAAATATGAATTATTGAATTCAATTAATCGAATTTTAATCGACCTTAAGATTAACATAAGTGTCGTATCGTCATAGAAAAATATGTGAGCTAGCAAAGAGAACCTGATAGACATATATAGATCAAGTTCCTATAATTATAAAATAACATATCCTCAATATATACATTTTATAATTATTAACTTTAAAACTATTCCACTAAAAACTTATAGCTACACTTTCGAACTATATATAATTATAAATCTTCAATAAGTTAAACGTTTGTGACATATCATAATATGTAACATCTTCATAGGATATTCATAATCGATTTAATGATAAATTCTGTTTTATCTTCTTAATTGTATTTATCTTATGTTCTATTATCTCACTATTAGAATACTTACTATTCATAGCCAATATAAATAGTATAACATTTGGTTTACACATGTATCCAAATGGTTGAGCGCTTCAGTTTCCAATCATAGGATAATGCCTATAAGAGAATATCATTGACTTTACAAAAAAGCTATGGATTTTATATATGTGAATAACAAGCCTATGTCATTCAAGAGTAATGTCTCCAATGTAACAGTGCGTACCTTCATATAATTTAGGATGTTGTCCATTAGTACATCAAAAGACTTAAGGCAAGAAAGCAGACCTACTGACTCATTTTAGGATTAAGATGTAACACATATTGTTATCTAAAGTAAATAGATTTATTCAAATAGATTTATAAATTAAATCAATTCATCTTTAATCCCGATTCAATATATTATCACCAATGACAATATACCAAAGTCTCTATTTGTAGAATCCCATTCTAATAACCAAAATAAGTCATCTCTTATTAGGAATGTAGATAACATAACAATCTTAATATGAACAAAGTAACCAATTTTATTCTTTCTATTGTAGACCTTTTTTATTTAGACTATCACTTTAAGATTTATATCTTCTACGTAATCTATAAATCATATACATAATTTTAAAGATTTAGATTGACAGTCTTAAACTTTTATTTGCGTATCATATTTATCATATAAATGAACATAAAGAGGACATATTTGATATAGAAAACAAGTATTAAACTATTTATTAATTATGAGTCTTAAAAACAATTACATCATTTAATCCTTAGTGCATCTAGTCTAATATGATTATCATTTATGTGTAGATCAAATAATGCAAAGCTTTTATATTAACTCATTTTGTTTGTTTATTTATTCAATTACTTGTGTTATTCTAGCTGTCATCTAAAGTTATATGGTGCCTATATATATATATAGGTAAGTGCTACGATACATTAGCAGTATCAAAATTTCACACACTTTTCATTGTTTGTTTCGTTCCATTTGCTGCAGCAAATCTTGCAAATCAGGTGAAGATCTTATTTTAAGATCTTGTTAGACTTATAAAGCTTGCAAGTGGGACATTGAAGTGTGCTGGGAACGGAGAGTTGCTGGTTTCAAGTGGTTAAGTCAATTTTTTTATTGTGAGAAATTTGGGGTATAAGGACTACATTGTCATTGTACTATGAAGTATGTAATTTTTAAAATTAAAAGTATGATCTTATCGAGGCAGTAACGTTACTGGAAAAGGCAGCAATTGTTTGAGACATTATAACGTGTATAGAAAAAAAAGTAGGAAGCAGTGTGAGAAGGTTGTGTTAAGTTTATTCAAGTTTATTTAAACATTTAATGAAGAGGAAGAGTACCGTTTCATGTTTTGAACTGTAAATTGCAATATTACTGAAAGTTGTAGTATTTCTTAAAAGTAGTTTTGAAGTTAGGGAATAAAATATAAAATACAATTGCTACAGAATGCGTATTTTGTGTTTTACTACTTTGTAATTGATTTGGTTTATTGTTTTGGTTGGAAAAGTAAGCAAAGAGTGCAAAATGAGGTGTTAAAAAAGATATAAAAAACATTGTTGATTTTGTCAAAAGCACCAACGAATGGAAAAATGAAATTTAATTTTGTTACCATTGAACAATTTTGGTGAAATGTAAAGAAAACAAAAGTAATGACAAGCAATTTTAGCAAGTGGATTTTTATGAAATGTAACGAAGATAAAATAATCATAAGATCAACATTCACTCAACACGAAAGTATGAACAAAATTAAAAGTGGCAATAAGAGAAGTGAAAATCCACCACGTAAATAAATGATAGGTCCATATGATAAATAAGTAGCATTAATCAACAATGACTGTTAAAAGCGAAACATATAATACGATGGCCAAAAAAATGTAATAATTACACATAACCTTGCATTAAAGATTTACAATTGTGGCAATAAACTTATTATATATGTTAAAGTAAGAACTCATCGTCCCAGCAAGAGCTACCATCATGTGGCCCATGTTGGCATCCAAAGAGGGGATGAATTGGTTAGTTCCTTGATTATGTCTGTTGTTATACATCAGCGTGTGTTTAGGGGCGTTAGGTGTGGGCATGTTGACATTAACATTTAAGCCAAAGTAAAGAAATTGTTCATGTTGCATGGACCTCGAATTTTGGCTAGAACATGACGTGGTGTTTGTTCTTTTTGTTATGTTGAAAGTTACATGTTGCCTTGTTGTATCTATGTCCTTTGCATATAGCACATTTCATTCTTTTGTTTATGTTGGTTCAACCATTGGTTGAATTGCTGGAAAAATAGTACGCAACGAAAATTTTAAAAATATTTTAATCAGAGTATTTTTCAAAACACAAGTTTGACAAGCTATATGCATAAATTAATCAGATCTTACTAACCTTGTTTACCGAAAAGCTCCCGCAATCTGTGAAGAGAAGAACGTTCTAGAAGAGCCTTAACCAACTGGTCTTTTTGGCTATTCTCTATCTACGATCAGTGTGTGTGTGGGCATACTCGTACAACTCTTCCTTACTAACTCTCCTTCCAACTAATTGAGAAATACCCAAAACTACCATTTATGATTTGTAAATAATAGCTCTTCAGGGGAGTTTTAGATACTCATAGAATATTGTGCTTACTCTTAATCTCTCAATTGATTTGACTAACTATGAAGTCTCACTCTCTATTTATAGATGTTGGACCCAAATGTTAGTCCTTATCAGACAAGGTCTCAAAAATTTGAATCTGGATCAATATATGATAAAAACGCTTGAAAAAGCAAGATTAGATTATTGTTCGGTCGGCAGACAGAATTGACAGAGCGGCCTACCAACCAAACGATAATCTGATCATGCATTTTCTACTCCATTGACAGGATAAACCTAAAGATCAGCCTGCCGAACTTACGATAAATGATCCCTATGAATCTTTTATTTTCCACCAATATTTCTATTCGTAGAGTCCACCTTTGATGGCCAAGGCAAACTATCTCACGTTAGGAATATAGACAATATAACAATCTTTGCATGAATAAAGTACCAAACTTTATTTCCTCGCTTGCAGATCTTAGGATTTAGACCGTCACCTTTAGAATCATGTTTTTCGCATAATATATCTATCATATGCCTAATTCTAAAGGCTTAGATTGACAGTCTTAGACTTTTGTTTACTTATCATACATTCAACAAATATGACGTAAAGAAGACAGTAACTTAGTATATAAATAATAAATAAATTCTTTATTGATAAAAATATCTCCAAAAACATATTACAATTTTACTTCTTAGGGCATTCATATCTAACAATCTCCCATTTGCACTAAGTGATTAAATATGACAAATTCTACATCCCCATAGCTTCCACATACCTCTTGAAAACTCTCGCTGTTAATGTCTTCATGAATGGATCAGCTAAATTGTCCTCAGATACGATTTTGCATACGACAACATGCCCGCTCTCTACGAAGTCCTTTATCATGTGATACTTCCTATCAATATGCTTACTCTTCTTGTGAAATCTTGGTTCCTTAGCATTAGCTATCGTTACAGTGTTATCACAATATAGCGATACCTCCTTATTCATGCCAAGAACTACTTCAAGATCCCTAAGGAACTTGCAGACCTATACTACTTCTTTCAAAGCGTCACTAATTGCTACATAATCGGCCTCCATCGTTGAATCTGAAGTGCAATCTTGCTTGACACATCTCCAAACAATGGCACTGTTGTCTAGAGTAAACACAAAACTAGTAGTTGATCTTCTTGAATTCAAACAAGATTGGAAATCTGATTCAGTGTATCCCAAAGGAGTTAGATCCTCACCTGAATACACAAGCATATACTCTCAAGTCCTTCTCAGGTACTTGAAAATATGCTTGACTGCAACCCAATGGTTTGGTCTTGGATCCGACTGAAATCGACTTACTATCCCAACCGCATAACTAATATTCGGTCGTGTACAAAGCATGGCATACATAAGACTACCCACTGTTGAAGCATAAGGTACCTTCTTCATGTATTCTTTTTCTTCATCAGGCTTAGGTGAGTCTTTCTTAGAAAGAGTAATTCCAGACCTAGATGGTTGCCTAATTTCTTAGAATCCTACATTGTATACATTTTGAGAATTTTATTTATTTAGCCGGCTTAGGATAAAGCTATCATTCTGTTCTTCCTATCCCGAAAAGTTTGTATATCAAGAACAAAATTAGCTTTACTAAAGTCTTTCATGTCAAACTACTTAGTCAACCATAATTTGACCAATGACAATGCCTCAATATCATTGCCAATTAGCAAAATATCATCTACATAGAGCAGTAAAAAAACTATCTTCCCATCCTTATTGTGTTTTAAGTCCGTAAACTGACTTTAGCAGCTTACAAACTTTACCCCCTTGACCTTTAGCCTTGAACCCATCTGGTTGTGCCATATATATGGACTTATCCATATAGGCATTGAGAAAGGCTGTCTTGACATCCATTTGTTAAATCTCGTAGTCGAGAGCAGCAGCTATGGACAAGAGAATGCATATGGACTTAAGTATGGCTACAAGCAAAAAGGTTTTCTCATAATCAATTCCTTCCTTTTGCGTGTACCCCTTAGCTACTAGTCTAGCCTTATAGGTTTCAATTTTTTCATCCATTCCCCTCTTTCTCTTATAGATCCACTTACACCCTATAAGTTTTACCCCTTCGGGAAGATCCATAAGCTCCTAGACCCGATTAGTCTCTACAGATTTCATCTCTGTGTTTATGGCTTCTACCTAAAGTTTCAAATTAACATCCTTCATAGCTTATTTGTAAGTGTAAGGATGCTTGTCATGCTTAACTAGTTCAGCCAAGAAGGCTTCACCATTGAACATATACCTCTCAGGTTGACACTCGATCCTCCCACTACGCCGAAGCCCCTTAGTTTGTTGTTCTTGTTTGGTTGGTTTTTCTACATTGTTGGAACGGTTTCATTTGGAACCCGGAGTGATCATGTCACTACCTAACTCCTCAAGCACCACTTTGCTTGGAGGCTTAAAGTCGTCTATGTAACTTTCCTCAAGGAATGTTGCATTAGTTGAAACCATGACTTTATTTTCCTTTGAGTTATAGAAATAACCCCTTTTAGTTCCTTTTGGATATCCTACAAACACACAAATCAAATGTTCTTTACCAAAATTAAAGAAATCATTCCATAATTATGCTAATTATTCAGAGTAAATCATCCATATCATAAATTCTACCTCATCACAATTTTGTAAAATTTCTGCTGACTGCTTGTCAGCTGTCATCGGCCTGCCAATCTCAGAAGTTTGGCCTGCCGATCTCAGTAGTCCGATCTGCCGATGGTGCCATTCTGAGGAAATCATTTTGGCCTGCCGAACTGTATTGTCCGGCCTGCCGATCTGTCCTTAAATACAAAAAAAATCATTCATAACATTTAATTATCAATAAAAATATAATTAAACATATAACAATAATGACATGAACATTTGAGCACATCAATTCCACGCGAGCGTCACCTGTCATAACACTTAAAATAAAATGGTTAGCACCATTATATCATATATCATAACACTTAACATTAATATAACACTTAATGTCATCATTATCATAACATTATCCGTTACATAAAATTAGGCGGGCGTTACACCTACATTGTATACATTTTGAGAATTTTATTTATTTAGCCG
Source organism: Artocarpus hirsutus (assembly GCA_946598075.1). Taxonomy (NCBI): domain Eukaryota; kingdom Viridiplantae; phylum Streptophyta; class Magnoliopsida; order Rosales; family Moraceae; genus Artocarpus; species Artocarpus hirsutus. The sequence continues at coordinate 22,887 of CAMOHE010055109.1, forward strand.
GCTTTGGATAAAGCTATCATTCTGTTCTTCTTATCTCGAAAAATCTGTATATCAAGAACAAAATTAGCTTTACCAAAGTCTTTCATGTCAAACTACTTAGTCAACCATAATTTGACCAATGACAACGCCTCAATGTCATTGCCAATTAGCAGAATATCATCTACATAGAGCAGTAGAAAAACTATCTTCCCATCCTTATTATGTTTTAAGTCCATAAACTGACTTTAGCAGCTTACAAACTTTACCCTCTTGACCCTTAGCCTTGAACCCATCTGGTTGTGCCGTATATATGGACTTATCAAGATAACCATTGAGAAAGGCTGTCTTGACATCCATTTATCAAATCTCGTAGTCGAGAGTAGTAGCTATGGACAAAAGAATGCGGATGGACTTAAGCATGGCTACAAGCAAAAAGGTTTTCTCATAATCAATTCCTTCCTTTTGTGTGTACCCCTTAGCTACTAGTCTAGCCTTATAGGTTTCAATTTTTTCATCCATTCCCCTCTTTCTCTTATAGATCCACTTACACCCTATGAGTTTTACCCCTTCGGGAAGATCCATAAGCTCCCAGACCCGATTAGTCTCTATAGATTTCATCTCTGTGTTTATGGCTTCTACCTAAAGTTTCAAATTAACATCCTCCATAGCTTATTTGTAAGTGTAAGGATGCTTGTCATGTTTAACTAGTTCAGCCAAGAAGGCTTCACCATTGAACATATACCTCTCAGGTTGACGCCCGATCCTCCCACTATGTCGAAGCCCCTTAGTTTGTTGTTCTTGTTTGGTTGGTTTTTCTACACTGTTGGAACGGTTTCATTTGGAACCCGGAGTGATTGTGTCACTACCTAACTCATTGAGCACCACTTTGCTTGGAGGCTTAAAGTCGTCTATGTAACTTTCCTCAAGGAATGTTACATTAGTTGAAACCATGACTTTATTTTCCTTTGAGTTATAGAAATAACCCATTTTAGTTCCTTTTGGATATCCTACAAACACACAAACTTTCAAACGTGCTTCCAACTTATTTGCTTCTTGATACAAAACATGAGTCGGACATCCTCATATGTAAATATGGTTTAAAGATGTCCTTTTCCCCGTCCAGAACTCGTGAGGAGTTTTAGGAACCGATTTTGAAGGCACATTGTTCTAAAGATAACATGCGGTTTGTAGTACATATTTCTAAAAGGATAAAGGCAATGATGAATAACTCATCATGGACCTAACTATGTCCAACAAAGTCCTATTCCTTCTCTCAGCCATGCCATTCTGCTGTGAAGTGCCTGGCACAGTCAAATGGGATAAAATCTTATTCTCTAATAAGTGTCTTAAGAACTAATCAGAAAGGTATTCACCGCCACGATTAGATCAAAGTGCCTTTGTGGTCTACCTTATTGCTTTTCCACTTCAGATCGAAACTCCCTAAACTTGTCATAAGTTTCACTTTTGTGATGCATTCGGTATACATACCTATATCTTGAGTAATTATCAATAAAAGTGATGAAATACTCAGTCAAGGTCATATCCTTTCTATTGATCAAATTAAATGAAGCTCTAAACAGAATAAATTCCTTAGATAGAGTCTCAAAAACCATAGTCATCTGTGTTTCAGCATCAATGTCAGCTTCATTGGTTTGAGCCTTAGCGAGATGGCCCATGATCAACGTCATACGCTTCTTTACAGATGTCCCCAGTCTTTGTTTGTAGTTTAGAAGTTTCTGAAGTGCCCCTTGCAGTTTTGTTAGGGCCTGGCCTCCAAACATGTCTTCCAGATTGTCCAAGATCTACTTCACAGTCTCATAATCTTCATGTTGATCCTGCAGCATGTTATTCATGCTGGCCGTAACATACCAGCAGGCTTGATTGTTAGCATTTCTCCAACAGTCATACGCTTGGATTTGCTCATTAGTGGAATCTCTCGTAGGCTCAAGAGGACACGGTGTCGTTAGTATAAATTTCAGTTTCTCAAAAGATAGAATGATATTCAAGTTTCGTTTCCAATCTTTCATTCGTTAATTGGTTTTTCAGTATCAAAGATAAAACATTTTTATACAATTTTTAATCGACAATAAAGAATCATATACCAAACATAAGCAAACATAGCATAATAATTTAGTAAGATAACATAATCATGTAAAATATATAATGTGTTTTTGTGTCAAAACCTTAAAAAAATCACAACCTTACAACTATAATTCCTAACTCAGAATTCACAAGCCGCTTAGGGGAGACTTGCCAAATTCAATTAGGAGCACGGATCCCCTCCTAATTAATATATGTCATCCAGGACTTATATGATCCAGCATATATTAATAATCATTTCTTTGGCCATTAATTTTATTAACAGAGCTCTTAGGGGAGGTTAATAATAAAAATAACATGAGTATATAACCATTATTTTAATATTTTGTCCATGATTTATAATCACCACCCAGGGATGCACAACGATAAATCATGCTAATACCTTATCCTCTCGGAGATCCAACTTGATATCTGATGAAGTCTCTTCCTAGGGGTCGGAACCACCATGTGTTACCTATAGACCAACGATAGATGCCGTAGGTCCTCTCTTTGAAAACCTTCTCCTACTCAATCTTTTGAAATTAAGGTTTTATTTTGAAAACATACATAAAATTTTTTTAAATGAGCAGTACTCCTTATTCTATATGACATGTTATCAACATATATAGCAAATCATATTATAGTGTAGACAAGTAAAGCAATATGCAAAGCTACGAGCAAAATAACAAGAATTAGCCGTAATATTATGGTCCCACTCTAGAGAATAGAAAATAAAGATTACAAGAGATTAATCGAAACATATTATCGATTCTTTACCCCTGAATCTTCAAGTTTATCTTTCTTCATATAGTATCCATTTTCAAGTCTTCAATCCTACATAGATTGAATACTCTATATTTTCATTCATATCCAAATTTAATGTTTCTTAGAATTGTCCCAAAAAAAAAAATAAAACTGCACTAAAAAATGCACATTTTCTAGAAAAACATAGCTCTCTACTGTCACGTCGATATGTGTAATCGGCCTACCAGTCATGACAGATTGGCCTGCCGAACATGAAAGTTCGGCCTGCCACTGAGCCATCAAAATTCTGCCCCACAGACGGCCTATCAAACCTCACAGTTTGGCCTGCTTGTCTGCAATCATTGGCCTATCGAACTTGAGGGTTTGGCATGTTGACAGAGAAGAAATTACGATTTCTAGAAAATACAATTTTTATGTAGTTTTCCAATTTTTTTGCAACAATTCAAAAACATACAAAATTTAGATACTCAAGAAATACTTGTGGAATGCTATCATCCGTCTTCTAGATCCGTCTTCTAAATCCATCTTCTTCGAATAATTGTTTAATTACAATATTTTCACAAATTTAAAATTAAATAATAATTTCAAGACGGTGATGATAGACCGCCATCTAATTACATGAATAACCTCGATATACATTCTAACCTGTAAGAAACCATAATAGGCACAAATTAATTAATTAATCAATAATTAAATAATAATTTACTCAACTATAATTAATTAATAAACATTCACTATATAATTCCATGGCAACATAAATATATAGAAACTCTAGAGCGTCAACTCTCTAAAAAATTAGATTTAAGTATAGGAGAGATCAAGATCACATAATTTATTCATATAGCATGATCACAAACTCATAAATTTATGTAAAAACTATGGCTCTGATACCAATTGTTGAAAAAATAGTACGTAGTAAAAATGTTAAAAATTTTTAATCAGAGTATTTTTTAAAACACAAGTTTGACACGCTATATGCATAAATTAACCAGATCTTACTAACCTTATTTGCCGAAAAACTCTCGCAATCTATGAAGAGAACATTTTAGAAGAGCCTCAACTAACTGGTCTTATTTGTTATTCTCTATCCACGATCGGTGTGTGTGTGGGCACACTTGTACAGCTCTTCCCTAGTGACCTTCCTTCCAGCCAATTGAGAAATACCCAAAACTACTATTCATGATTTGTGAACAATAGCTCTTTAAGAGAGTTTCAAAGACTCACAGAACAGAATGCTCACTCTTGATCTCTCAATTGATCTAACTAACTATGATGTGTCACTCCCTATTTATAGAGGTAAGACCTAGGGGTTCCTTCTTATCACATAAGGCCTCAAAAATTTGAATCCAAATCAATATATGATAAAAACACCTAAAAACGCATGATTTGATTATCGTTCAATCGGTAGGCCAAATTGGCAGATCAGTCTATCGAAGTTACTCCATCAGCAGGTCGAACCTCAAGATCGGCCTACCAAACTTACGATAAATGATTCATACGAATCTTTTATTTTTCACCTGAGATTCTTTTGATAAAGCCTTAATTTTTAATACTAATAACCCAATAGAGAAGTTATCTGATAAAAACAACTTTATTTAGATAATCTCTAGGAAAATAAATATTCTAGATAATTCAATAAGTTTATTTTGAATTAATTTTTCACAAAATTAATTCAATTGATAAACAGACATGAATTATTTGATCCTATCAAATTTCAACTAATCTAATAGTTTAACATAAGTCACCAATTTATTGAAAAAGCACGTCGTATCGTTACAAGAATTTATTATGAGCTAGCAAAGGGGACCTGGTAGACCTATATAATTCAAGCTCCTAAAAATTATGAAACCCAATATCCCAGATATACATTTCATAATTATCAACTTCAACGTTACTTCACTAAAAATTTAAAGCTGCACTCTCAAACTATATAGAATTACAAAGCCCGAATAACTAAGTCTCCATGACATATCATAGTGTATCGTATCCCCATAGAATTATCCATAATCGACATAAGAATAAATTCTTTCTTACCTTTTCGATTATTTTTCTCTTACATTCCATTATCTCACCATCGAAAAACTTACCATTCAAAGACAGTATACCATTAGGTTACACCTATATATCCAAATGGTTGTGCGCTCCAGTTTTTCAATTACAGGATAACGCATATAAGAGGATATTATTGACTCATAAGGAGGAGCTATGGATTCCATATCTATGAATAATAAGTCTACGCTATCAAGAGTTATGTCTCCAACGTACTGGCATGCGTATCAACATAAAATGTGAATACACCTTTTAGTACATAAAAAAACATAAGTCAAGACAACATGCCCATTATTCATCTTAGGATTAAGATACAATACCTATGATTTGTCTAAAGTGAATTGATTTGCCGAGACAAAATTATTAATCCAAATCAATTACACTTTATATCTTGATCCAATACATCGTCATTTATGATAGTGTACCAATGTTTCTATTTGCAGAGTCCACCTTCGATGGCCAAGATAAACCATCTCCCGTTAAGGATATAGACAATATAACAATCTTTGCATGAATAAAACATCCAACTTTATTTTCTTGATTGTGAATCTTAGGATTTAGACCGTTACCGTAGAATTATGTCTTTCGCATAATCTGTCCATCATATGCCTCATTCTAAAGGTCTAGACCAACAGACTCAGGCTTTTGTTTGCTTATCATACATTCAACAAATATGAACATAAAGAGGACAATAACTTGGTATATTAATAATAAATAAATTTTTTATTGATAAAAATGTCTCTAAAAACATATTACATTTTTACTCCTTAAGGCATACATGTCTATCATGAATGATGTCTATGTTATGGCTTGTTTATAGTTCCTTTATTCCTTACTACTATCAGATCTTAAAATGCTATGAATAGTGGGATAGATTCATGGCGAGATTGTCATTACTACGTGGAAGGTAGTGGTAGTTGAGCGGCAATGAATGGTTGTTCAAGCTTATCATTTAAGTTTGCCAGGTTAATCTTTGATGCATTCTACAAGTCCTCTGACTTTGTTGCATAGTAGGCTATCTAATTGAAGTATGATGCCAAAGAAGCACACCTTGTTTTTAAACTTTTTTGGTTAATAATTTAATAGGTGATTAATAGCGTAACAAATACCGAGACAAAGGGTTAGAATAAGGTTACAAAAAAGACCTTTTCAATACTAGGGACTAAACCATGACCGAAAGTAGAGTTTCATGCCACTGTGTAATGTGCATTTGTTTTATGCATCATCATAACTTCTTTGTTCATATCCTACTTAAGAAAGGGGGAAATCAAGATCAAATTGTTATCTTTGTCTTAATACACTTGCAAAGATGTTTTGTTGCATTTATTATTAAATGGAAAAATCTTTTAAAGACCAATTCGATCAAAAAATCCAAATTTATTGCATATTTAGAGTAACACTATTTATAGACACATCAAACCTCCAAATCGGATTGCAATTAGAAGCACACAATTCAAAATGCGCTACTCAAATTAAAACATTCCAAGTCAACAAAATTTAAATGCGTGTACAAAAAGGGCCGTAAATTAACCCCTTAGTTTTAAGCTAAAGTTCATGTTTGCACGATTGTAGAGAGAAGCCAACGTAAATATCAAATTAGGTTCTCCTAAATTATGAAATTGATTTGATGCGTAAATGCTTAAAGTGTCTGCTTAAACAAGATTGGAATCTTACATGGCAGTTTTATAGCATATCATATTAAATATATTTGCATTAATTAAGGACCCATTAATGCTTGGTTTGATGATTCTTTTTTCTGTTGAAAAAATGTTTTGTACTTAGGTAGTTTTTACAATAATGGCATGATATTGCATGGGTCATGAAAAGGAAATGTGATAACACATAAAAATGCACGAGCTATAACATTGAAATAATTTATTTAGCATTTTGTGTGTAATTAAATTCTCTAATTGAGCATTTTTGTGTGTCTTTTGTGTTTTTGTATGTTTTCTATAAAATATGTTTAATTATGTATTTTATGTTTAAGTTTATTTTTGGTAATTTTTAGAAGTGTTTTTATATGTTAAATATTTAATTTTCATAAGTTTAATTAAGTTTTATTTTTATTTTAAAGTGTGTTTTTAGTTTTAATTTAGTTTAATTTAAAGATGTAATTAATAATATTTACTCATTTTTAGTAATTTTTATCTTGTAAAATTATTAATTTTTCTAGGTTCAATTGTAGAAAAAGTTAGATTTGGCTTGAAAATGGAAAGAAAAATGAAAAGAAAAAGGAGTTCAGGGCCAAATAATTAATTTTATGAAGTCCTGGGTAAGCTCTTTTGAAGCCACAAAATCAAGCTAAGCCACCATTTGAGCCGAATCAAGCCAAGCTGACCCCCTCCCTAAACTTGAAGCTGCACCTCATGCCAAGTCATGAAGCCGAGCTAAGATAGCCTAGGCCTACTTCACTTAAGAAAGCTCTACATCTCTAATTCGCTACTACACATCTTCATTTTCCTTCCTATATATTAATAAAGTATGTAATGTTACATTTATGTGCCAATGATCACTAATGTTTGGGATACTAGCACATTCAGCTTAACAAGAACACTAATGCCTTCCACTATTGACTTTTTGTTTAAATATGAAGCAAGTAGAAATTCATTTAAACTGCATCACAAGATTGTTATTATAATACATGTAATTTACTAAATCATCTACATTCAATGTATAAAGGCACATGTATAGTTTTATGAAGAAAATCATTGTACTATGAAAAAGAGACTGTTTGTATGTGCGTGGCCTTAATTAAGTTCTATGGGTTAGATTAGGACTCAAATAGTTTCATGGGATAGATTGAGACCATTTTTTGGATCTCTTTGCAGTTCCTAGGATCTGGGAATAACAGTGTCTTATGGGTTAGATTAAGGTACTATTGCTTGGTAAAAGTATATTAATGTGCTTGTATGCTTCATAATAGGCCGAGGGGGATGACTTATGATGTATATAACTATGCATGCATTAAACATTTTTATGATATGGTAGGTACGGTGGAAGTTTTATGAGCCTATACATGATGCCTCTACATTGAAATTGCATAGTTTTTACGTACTTGGCATTAGCTCATATTGTTCTTATGATGCAAATAAGGGTACATCTTAGTAGTGTTGATTTAGAGGTCAACTAGTATACTCTCCATTTTTATGACTTCACATATAGAGACATTGTTGACCTTACATGGGCACACTTTTGTTTAAACATCCTGTTTTGGTACTTGTTATTACTATAGAATTGTTATAAGTATGGTTTGGATAACATTTTATTTTGAGATATGAATATTTGTAAATATCTATAGCTGCCCATCTTTTGCAAGTAAAGTTCCATATTTGCTTGTAAATTACAAAGTTTTTTGAATTTCAAATTTGTCGCTGTTTTCTTAAATAATTATATTGAATTTTAGATAGAACATAATGCCGTCTGACTTAATTATACACTAGTAGTGTATTAAGTTTGGCGGGTATCACACCACTCTTCCGCAACATTGCAGCCCAACAATCACTTTGCCACTTGATCTCACTTTCCCTATTTTTAACAATCTGATACAGGGGAAGGGAATTTGTCGATAGGAGCAAAACAATAGATGTCATTGTCATGCCTCTAAACCAAGGTAGTGATGTGACAGGTTATTAAGAATTAATTAATTAAGATTAAATTCTAAACACCAAATTTATAACTTTATTTTATAAAATTTGTGAAAATATATTAACTTGTTTTCAAACGAGTTTAAATTATCTTATATTAAATTACCAACATGGCTAATATTATAAAAGATATAAATTAAACATATTTAGAAATAACATCATAAATTAAAAATTAAGTCTACAAAGACATCATCTAGGTCCCACACAGTATGTGCATACATAATTAAGACAACAAAAAGAAAAGAGACATATAAACCACAGTCCAACAAAAATAAACTAAAGTGTGTTAAAATTTAAAAGTCATTAAAATTTGTATGAGTGTAAAAAATTCTTTGATCTTGACTGCCTGTGGTGTATTCCAGAATCAGTTTTCTATGGTGAATTTTAGAATGTGGAAAAAATGGTTATAATGCTCTAAATGTGATAAAATTAAATCCAACGAAATTTAAAGATGTGTAGTATGCTGTGTAAAAATTTCAAAATCATTAGAATTTGCATGATTTTTAAAAATTCATTAATTATTAACTGTCCGAGTATTATTTTAACAATAGTATTATGGATTTGAAAATATGAAACTGGTACTTCTAGTGACTGGAAATTTATGAAATTAATTATGGTAATATTTTTAAATGTGCTGTATTTTGTTTACAAATTTCAACTGTTTGAATTTTGTGTGATTTTTAAAAATTTTGTGGATTTTTTATTACTTGAGATATTTTTCCAAAAATAGCATGGTGCTTTAGAAAAAGTACAGTGACACTTACAATGATCTAAAAGTTATAAAATTTAATCTAGTGACATACATAGATGTCAAGAACATCACGTAAAAATTTCAAAGTGATACGAATTCTGTACGATCTTACAAAATTCGTTGAATAATCACTACCCATGATATGATTATGAATCTGTCCAAATTGAAAATTTTGTGTATAAGTGTTGTTTTGTGATTATCGCATCATGATTGAAAACCTTGGTACACAATGTGATTAAATCATTGTAATGAGGATTTGTAATGCTAAATAATGAATTAATAATATTAAGAATTATAGAATACCATTGCTTGACGAAGAGGTTTACCTATCTCCGCTTGCTATTTTCAGGATAATTTGTAAGTAAAGTGCTCACTATAATACACAATGGTATTATATAATGTTTCGGTACTTTGGATATTTTAGTACTTGATTAATCCTTTGGACATTTCTAATGATTTGGATATTTGAGAAATAATATATATATTTTTATGTGATTACCATGAAAACGCATGATATTATTATTGTAAAAGTTATATAATCGAATTCATGACATTTTTAAATGGCTTAGTGCTATGGTTCATAAGGTACCAAGCACGGGGTGATTAGTGCCCTTTTGTTATTATTTTGGAAGGTTAGTTCTCACAAGGCGATACTTATATTATGATCATGGTGGATTAGTTCTAGTATGGTGATTAGCATTGGGATTAGTTCAGCAGGGTGATTAGCGCCCCTATATTATGATCGTGGGGATTAGTACCCACAGGGTAATTGGTGCTCTTACATTATAATTGTACCTATAAAAAATGATAAAACCCACACTAAAGCTTGGGCCAGAATAATATTATATTATTAAAAATATTTTCATGCATTTATAAGATTTGAAATATTATTTTGTAAACTAAAAGATTTACTTACTGAGTTTATCTGTCATGTTATTAAGTCATGTTTTATAGGAACTTCAAATGGAGTGGTGATTGTGGCTGCTTCGAGATTGCTTTTGCATATGGCCTGACCTGTGTAACTTTGGGTGATTACAAATCTTATAATTTCGAAACTTAGGACTTTGGAGAAAAATGTGTTTTGTTTTGGTTTTTGTAATTTAAGAATTATTATGTATTTAATATTCCAAGATATTTTTTGCATAATCGATATGTGGAATTATTTTCCTTTCAAGTCTTAAATCGTTTTCCATTTTAAGAATATTGTTTTCTTATATATCTTTTAAAAAAATTCACAAATTTTAATAATTATATTCTAATATTTTAATATATTTGAAATTACAATTGAGGTCATGACAGTCTCATTCAGGAAATCTCATCCCAAGATATTGATTATTGATTATTGATTATTTGTATTACCAAACATATCTTTAAAATATACTTTCAAAATGCTTAAAAATAATTTAACTTATAAACCTAATTCTTAAAACATTTAATGTCACATATCAATGACATACAACTTAAAATCATGGCTATGACAAAAAGGTTTAAAATTTTACCTCAAAAGCTAGGTCATGAATTGCTCCCATAACTGTCTGATTTGCTTATGTTTACTCCACAAGATAACTATTCACCTTAAGAGTAAACTTAACTATTAATACCGAAACTAAACTAACAATTCATTAGTGCATTAAACATGGTCCTTAGTGTGCTATTAATCGCTTTAAACGCTATATTCACATCATAGAATGCAAAAACACTTAAAAATAGATTCTTAATAATTTTAGGTCAAACTAAGAGGTAGAAATTTATTTAAAGGGCAAAATCAGGTGTGGATGGCTTGGGTAACTGAGTCAACCACTTTTGGGCCTGGTGGTCGACCGGCATACACAATGGGCATTAAACCATTGTGTCGAGGAACAAAGATTTGAACTGTGCTCTATTTCAAGCATTTGAGTTCAAACAAAGCTCAAATCACCGTCAATACACTTGAAATACAATGAAGGTCTAAAAACAACATATGAACTTAATGAAACTTAATTTACACTATTTTAACACATTTATCATTTAAACATCAAAACTTAGGCATTGTTCAAAAATTAGAAAAATAGGACTTTAACATATTTAATCCTAATTGCATGATAATAAGGTTAAATTCAATGTGTAAATTCATTAAATTAACGGATTAATCCTATCAAACATTTTTTATTCATGCTTAAATGTCATAATCAAAATCAAACTTACAATTTCTAACATGCAAATTCATGTTTAGTACTAAAAGCTTTAAAATCAAAGTTGATTGTTATAATGTCAATATCTAGACCCACAAACATGAATTTTTGCACAGATAAAAAGATAAAAATCCATAAATGGAAGTTCAAATTATTTATGACATTTCTAACCTTGAATTCCTGAAGATTGAAGTCTTAATAATTTGGTGATTTTTCCACTGTTCAAGTTTAGAAAGGGGTTAATTCTCTCTGTTTGGTTAAACATAAAACAAGAGAGAGAGAGAGAGAGTAGATTTTTGGCTGTCTGAATTTTTGAGTGGAAGGGTTACCTTTAACTTAAATTTTTTGAAGCATTTTGGAGCTAAAACAATAGGTAGCAAGTGGTTTTGGTTTGGCTTGATCAATTTTCAAGTGAAAATTGATAGAGATGTCTGAGGAGCCACTTTGAAATTTTAACAAAAGCTGGGTTTCTAAATTGAACAAACAAAATAGTAGGAAAGCGGTATAATTAAAATAAAATGGTAAAACAATAAAATAATGACTCAAAATTTAATTTAAAGTAAAATTTTTAAATGGCATAAAAATAAATTAGTAAATAAATTTTAATTAGCACACTAATTACCATTTTACAAATTAATTCTATTAATTAATTTTGAGATTTTATAGCCATGGTAACTAAAAAGATTTCTCTTCATTGATGCGATAATTTGTGTCATGGATTTCATTATGGCACCGCAAAATCTTCACAATGAGACTCTTGTTGATGACACATTTCTGTAGGAGATCTCTTCTATGGTAGCCCAATCGGAGGCATATGCCAACAAGAAAATTAGAGCTTTGACAAAGTGGCTAGATCGTGCTAAGGAGATTTAAGATCTCTGGCAAAGGAGCTATAGATGATGTGCATGATCTCACGACAATCAACTTTGGTTAAATGCTGGTATCTTTTTTTTTTGTCCTTTTGTTTTTGTTAGATTTATTTGGGCTTTTATGAATTTTTAAAATATTTTGGTGACAAAGATCTACATGTCATCAATAATCATTTTTTTTTTTTTTTTTTTGTGAATGTTGGCAGTTACTAGTTGGTATTGTCCTAGATACATGTTAGTTGTATCACCCAAGAATTTTTAATGTATTAAAAATGCAATAAGTTAAGGATTTTATAAGACAAAAAATACAGTTTAAGGAAAAATATCGTATAATAATACAAAAAATTATACAGTATTAGAATAATGTAGTGTAAAGAAATACACTGATAAAGTTATGTAGTATGAAAAATTACACTTCAAAAGTAACGCAATATAAGAAGTGGACTGTTTAAGGTTAAGCAGTATAAAAATTAGACTATTTAAGTTAAAGCAGTATAGGAATAATACTGTTTGGAGAATACAGATGAATAAGGAATGCTATAACAGTATAGAGAATGAACAACAGTATAAGAAAAATATTGTCGGTATAAATTTGGATTGAACAAAGTTAGATAATATTGGAATTTCATTATATGATGGATGAAAATAAATATGAGAGGTTATGGGATCTCATGAACTGTATGGAAAAGAATACAACAATATAGGAAAAATACTGTCAGTATAAACTTAGACTGCGTAAAAAGATTGGTGGACACTCAATGGATTTTGATTAGATCACCACACCATGAAATGTGGCCCAATCACCTAAAGCCACCCAAGGAACCCACTTGATTACCATAAGTCAAATGGTGACTCACTACCATTTTTTGTATACAAGAAAAAGAAAAGAAAAAAAAAGGAAAAAAAAAAGGTGAATTCACTCATTATTTAAGAGACCCTTCGGTCTCCATGGTGGAAGAAAAAAAAAAGGGAAAGAAATGTGAAAGATGGAAAGAAAGGAAAGAAAAGAAAGAAAGAAAATGAAGAAAGAAAGGAAGGAAGGTAGAAAAAAAAATGCTCCATTTTCCTCCACCAAAACCAACCCCTCCTATGAGTATTCTCTCCATAATTTTTCAAGCACAAACCTCCAAAATCATGTTTTGAAGCAAGGTCAAGAGTATGGAGGGAGATTTAAGGGTTTCAAGGTAAAAATCTAAGTTTTACCTATTGTGCTTAAGGGTTTTTATTCATGATTTGGTTAAGATTTTTATGAGGTTGCTATGAATGTTGTCAAGGGTTTTGAGAAGATTTTTAAGCATTTCAAAGGAGAATCAAGAAGGCTTGATAAAAATTAGGTAAATCTCTAAACTTTCTATGTGAAAGTTTACGTTTTTTTTAAGTATGTCACGTGTTTGATAAAATGATTTTGGTCTATGGCATGTAAATGGACATTATGGCATGGTTATTTTATGTTATATGTTAATGGTGATGATGATAGAAAGAAGAAAGTAAGGGTTTTGGTGAAATTTTAAAAGGGACCAAATCGTAAAGAAAATAAATTCTTAGCAGATTTGAAAATCACCAAAAAGTCCCCTTAAATGATGGAATTTCAAAAAAGTTACAACGCAAAAGTTGTAGAACTCATCGAAACTGCTAGGACAATGTAAATAGTTTTCTAAAATTCTACCTGGTCTAGAAGTTGTTAATTTTATGAAATTTTGGGCACAAAATTTCAAGAAACGAAAACATTATGAAAAGTTTAGAATTTGACCATGGTGCTTTTGTAAGTTTTATTCCTTGTGAGAAATTGATTGTTTTGGTATAAAGTGGTCGTTTTTGGTTTCGAGGATAAAAATGTAAATATTTTTGTGTTTTAGGCTAAAACTGTAAAATTATGTAAAAACTGGGTTTTCACTAAGAAACGTTGATTTCCTACACTGTTGTAGGCAATAAGTATCATAAATGCTAAGTTTTTAAGAAATTAAAGTTTAGTTAAGGAAATAATGGAAGAAAAATAGATTAAGGGCAACATGGTCATTTTATGAAAAATGGCCAAAACAAACCCCAAACGCCTGATGTTGGAAAACTCTCCTTCACAGGAATTTTTTCGTAACATATAAGAAATGAAATGTTAAAGTTAAGTAATGGGTTTTATAGAGTTAAGAAATTGACGAAAAACCTACCAAGGGTAAAATCGTTATTATCAAGGAAACGGCTAGAACGAAGTCGAACACTCCGAGTTAGTGTGACGACCTACCTTTTTGAGTAGTCACTTTACTTACTTGAAACATCATTGATCAAGAATAGTAATCTTACTTACTTAGTAAGAAAAATACTGAAATAATTTTTTTTTCCACATCATTATTCTTTAAAACGTTCTTTAAAAACTATTACGACCTCTATCGCCATTCAAGTTGAGACCTTACTCAATACTTGTATTTAAAACCATTTTCAATCGTCTTTTAAAACTTATTAAGAAATATTTACTAAAACATAGCTTAAAACTTAACTTTATAAGAAGATAAAACATGTTGTAAATATGTCGTAAAACTTTAAAAACATTTCTTAAAAACTTTGATTTTCTTAAAACTTTGAAAACACTACATCAAATAAAGGAAAACCTTTTCTTTGAGTAGGGGAAGTAAACCATAGTGGTATCCATACCTAAATTTTTGCAGCTATCCTCTGCAGCACCCAGCTCTTTTAACGGGTCCTACTGGTCACCTATAAAACTACCTACAGCATGAAGAAACATTTTAATGAGCTTTCGCTCAGTAAGTTCAAACATAAACTCATAAATCATTTAATCATGCTTTAAAAAATTTTCTCATAAAAGCCTTTCTCTTATGACATTTTTCATAAACGTTTTTCATAAACATTTCTAAAATGTTTCTCATAAACGCTTTTCATAAAATATTTAACATGCAGCAATCCTCAGACTGCTTTTCATAAAGCGTCATTTATAAACCTTTTCTTGTAACTATGAAAATGTTTTCATAAACATTTAGCATAAATCATTCCTCATAATGTTTTTCATAACATAAAAATGTTTTCTAACAAGAAAAATAAGCACAATCAAAATACATGTCTCCATTTATACTCAATTATGAACTTTCGATTATGAGCGTCTTATGATCATTCGTTTCTTTCTTTAACTTTTTATCTTCGTTTCTTATCTTTCCGTATCTTACTTTAACTTTCCTTATTTTACTTTAACTTTCCATCCTTTATTCCTTAACTTTCCTTATCTTACTTTAGTGTTCGTATTAGTATCATTAATTATGAGATCACAAACATGATGCTTCCCTTGCCGAAGACTTGAGACCATCAATCATTGAGGTCATGTAAATCACATCTAGGAGGTAAGACTTTTACTTTACTTTCATTACCTTACAACAAGGAGGCTGGTACGATACTTTCTTTTCATCTTTATATTACCTTCTTATTAAATTTAGTGAGCATATCCAATGCAATCATATCATATGCAACACACTTACAAATCATGGCTTGTACTATAAAATCTATTGCATAATGAATGCAACTTATTACATAACAAATGCATCATATAATGCAAACGCATTTTGCAAAGCATAACTTGTTTTCTAAAACTTATTGCATAACAAATGTGACTTATTGCATAATAAATGCAACTTAAAACGCAAACATGTTTTGCAAATCATAACTTATATTCTAACACTTATTGCATAACAAATGTAACTTATGGCATAACAAATGCATCATATAATGCAAACACATTTTGCAAATCATAATTTGTACACTTTTAAACATTGTGTATTTCACATGCAACCATACTTCAATTACATTGAAAATCATAACTTAAACTTTTATAAACATTATGCATATCAAGATACAAATAGATTTTAAACATAATAGTTGCAAATTCATTGCAAATCTTGCTTTAAATCTTTAAAACTTTTTGCATAATAAATGCAAACATACTTTAAAAACAACTTGTATAACAATTGCAAACACTCTTGCAAACATATATATATAAGCATTTGAAAACTATTTACTTCATGCTGTAGGTGAGGTCTGAACTTACCCGGACTATGCTCTAACATTCTCTATTCTGTTCCTTTTCCTTCCATTAGTCATCCTCTGTGTCTTTATCATACGACACCCTACTAATTAGTTAATTTTCTTTTTATTAATCTACTCAATTGATAATAAAACGTAAACATTAACTATTCTTTCATTTAACTTGACTTGTATGCTATTCGTTTACTCTTGTCTTTGCTTAATTTTGTAACCCATCGGGGTTACTTTTCCTTTGCTTAAACATCCCTTATTAATTTTCAGTCACACATGACGGTTACGTTACTTAACGTATTACAGAACATTTTTCATTTAAGAACGTTATGCTAAATCGGAGTATTTAACTCTGTTTTAGCCGTTTTCTTAAAAATGATGACTTTACCCTTAACGGGTTTTTCGTCCATTTCTTAACTTAATAAAACTCATTACTTTACTTTGACATTTCATTACCTACATATTATGAAAAAATTCCCACTAAGGAACGTTTCTCGACATTGGGCGTTTTGGGTCTGTTTTGACAATTTTTCATAAAATGACCATTTTGCCCTTAATCTTATTTTCTTTCATTCATTCCCTGTCTAACTTTAAATCCTTAAAACTCAGCATCTATAATACTTGCTACCTACAATAGATAGGAAATCAATATTCTCTGGTGAAAACTCAATTTTCACATAATTTTACAGTTTTGACCCCAATACAAAAATATTTACATTTTTGCCCCTGGAACCAGAAATAATCTTTTTAAATCATTAGTCCCCATTTTCATGAGGAACATTTTTGCTCAAAGTAGCATATTCAAAATCCTTTGAAAAAATGACATTTTTGCCCTTTTAAAATTTTTTTCAATTTTAACAATTTTTTGTAAAATTAAAATCTCACAAATGGTTGAGATTTTTGACGAACTGTCTTAAATGCTTTACAGTTTCATCGAGATCTATAACTTTTATGTTTTAACTTTCTCAAAATTCTCACGTTTAGAGGAACTTTTTGGCTGATTTTCAAATATGCTGAGAATAAACTTTTTCTTTCAATTTAGTCCTTTGGGCATTTTTGTAAAAATCTGTTTTTATTCAGCATCTCTACTCTTGTTTCAATCATTTTCATACTAAATCATCATTTTTGCAAACTTAGTACTAAAATTACAAAAATAAAACTTTTTACAAAAACTAACATTTTGCACAATAAAACCTAAATTTTCAAAACATCACCGTGCCATAATTCATGTATCTATGTGATTTAAGCAAAACTTTGCTTAAAAGCCCACATACCCTTGAAAGAATAAAAATCAAAATAAAAATCACATAATTTCAAAACTTTGAAATTCAAAACTTATCCCAAATAGCACTTTTGGTTTCTAGTCCTCCAAGAGCTCCTTTAAAGCCTTTTTCCCAAGCATTTCTCACACAAAAATGCTTTGCATTAGCTTTCCTTCCTTAACTCAAGAAAAACCGTGAAAAACCTTGAAAAAAGTTAAGGTTTTTACTTAAAACTTGTTAAAATCCCTGGGCTTCACTTCTTGAACTTAAATGGGGCAAGTTTTACAAAGATGGGAAGTTGAAAAATTTTTGAGGAAGCTCATCCATGGCTGCCGGTTTGGGAGGAAGAAGAAAAGAAGATTTTTTGGCAAATTTTTGCATTAAATGCATGTTTATCCTTTAGGTGACTCATGGTAATCCATTGGGCTACCATGTGGCAATATGTGATTTGGCCACCTTTCATGGCTTGGTGGCCCAATAAAACCCAAGTGGGTGTCCACTTTGTGGGGGTCCAAAAATTTACACTGTGTAATTTTTTACCACACAGTATTTTTCCTATACTGCCGTGGTAAAATCAATGCAAAAACATATTCCTAGACTGTATTAAATATTTTACTTGCCTTTGGTTTATTTTTGGACGCCAATCATAATCTTTCTTATTCATCCATATTCTCTAAGCAGTATTATTCATATACTGCTTTAACTTAAACATAATTCCTATACTGCTTTAACTTAAACATCCCAATTTCTATACTACATGACCTTAAACAGTCCAATTCTTACACTGTATTATTCTAATATTGTATAAATTTTCATGTTATTATACAGTATTTTTTATTAAATTGTATTTTTTATCTTAATATAATCTTTAACTTTATGTATTTTTAATGCATAAGAAATTCTCAGGTATTACATTTAGCATAATGTTCTTAGACAAAAAATGTTTCGTAATATGTTAAGTAACAAAACCGTCATGTGAGACGGGAGATCTAATAAGGGATGTTTAAGTAAATGAAAGGTAACTTAGTGGGTTATATAATTAAAAGGAAAAGTAACTCCGGTAGGTTACAAAGCTAAGTGAAGGAAAAATAAATAGATGGTTTATAAGGTTAAGTAAAGAGAAGGGTAAACCGATAGGATACCACCACAGTAAGTTTTTGCTGTACAAAGAAAATGTTTTCTCACTATTTGATATAATGTTTTCAAAGTTTAAAAAGTCAAAGTACTGTTAAAGTCAAAGTATTAAGTAATGTTTTTAAAGTTTTAAGATACAGTTTATGAATTATTTTATATAATTATAAAGTGAAGTTTTAAACTATGTTTTAGTAAACGTTTCTTATTAAATTTTATGAAACAATTTGAAATAATTTTAAAGTCAAGTATTCAGCGAAGTCTTAACTCAAATGGCGAAGAAGATTGCAATAGTTTTTAAGTACGTTTTAAAGAATGTTTAAAAGAAAAAAAAATTTTGTAGTATTTTTCTTACTAAGTAAGTAAGATTAATGTTTAAGTGATAATGTTTTAAGAAAGTAAAATGACTACCTGAAAAGACGGGTCGTCATATTAGTAACCAATATTATGGTGAATATTAGTGGTTATTGGTCATTCTCTCAATGGATACCAATATCATGCTAGACGGTGCCTTTAGATTTTATTTTGGATTATAATATAATGTTATGGCATGGTGTCACACATACTATACAAATACTTATTTCTCATGACATAAGTATGCAAGACATAAAAGTTTAGGCATTTTTGTATGAAGTTCAGAATTTGACACTCCTAAAAAACAGAAAAGTGAGCTCTATATTTCTCTTTTAGGAGTCCTAGTTTTGAGGAGAGAAGAGCCTAACTATCATTTTTTATATAAGTTATTTGTAATAACTCTATAAGTAACAAGTAGTAATGCGATATGTCTTGGTATTTGTATCTTGGTGAATAATACGAATTGGGTATTAAAATTTGAAATGTGAATTTAGTCGGGGTAAACTAGTAAATATTCTTTTTTCAACAGAGAAATTACAGGAATGCTCCATCATTATAGGAGTACAAAGATTCAAACTCTTCACACTTCTAAGATTTCTCCTCTCATTTTCTCTCAAGAGCAGAGTTATAAAGAAAGGCATAAATTTAAAAGAGATTTGTAGCGAAGAAAATTCTTTAATTTTTTTCTTTACCTACTTTTCTATAATTAATTTCTATTTATGTTTTATTTTAAGGAGATTAAATTAAATAGCACTATAACACTAAATAACTGAAGTAAATAACGAGTTTTGAAAATATTTTTGTTAAATAGTAATATATAGAAAACTTACTTAATAAATTATATTTTACTTGTAGTAAATAAGCTTTTTTTACCTAAATAAATTATCTATTTACTTAATAATTTTGTTATGTACTATAAATACTATTAAAACATGCTATTTACTTACTATAAGTGGTGTAAAAGTGTTATTTACTAGGATTTTTTGTCTTTTTTATAGAGAAAATAGAGAAATAGCAATATTAAGAGGGTTGATTAAGATTAATAGCAGGTGTTTAGAAAAAGGTTTAGAAATAACGACTTGCTATAAATAATTATTTTAACATATTCAAATACCAAAAATACCTTTTTATTTCCCAAAAACCCTAAAATAATATCAGAAAAAAAAGAGAAAATTGCTTCAACGTTGTTTTGAAGAAGAGATCTAAGTGGATGGGCATAAATTTGCAAAGAATTTTCTTGGAGGATCAAATTGCAATTATTTAAAAAGATAAGGTTATTCGTTGAAAAGAGAAGGAAACTAAATAAAAAATTAATTAAATATAAAATAAAAGAAATAAGAATAACTATAGAAAAAGAAAAGAGTACTTTGGTTGTTGTTGGTTTATTCGAGCTCTTCTTCTTCCTCTCCATCTTTTGTTGGATCATTTATTTTCATTCTCTTCTTCGAAGTTGATCTCCACAATTCCGAATTCCTGGAAGAAATAACTCTCGATTTTGACTTCAGAAATCGTGTCCTTTTACGAATGCAATTTTTGGTGATGAGTTTTGAGTTTTGAGTGACTGATTTTTTTTTTATTATTATTTTTTCTTCGTAAAAAGCGACAAAGCCATGTGGTTCTCGTTCTGGAGATCCAGAGACCGCTTCTCCTTAGACCAGCTCAGGTTTCGTTTTCTCTTTTAGTAATCTTAATTTATTTATGTTTATCAATGTTCAATTCATCCATTATTGTTGATTATGTCCTTGAATTCCATGATTGAAGAAATTTCTTTTCTGTTTTGGTTCTGGATTTTACTTGTAGTAAGCTCGATTCTTGAATTAGTTGCTTTATACTGGCATTATACTGGAAGATGAGTGGTGAGAGAATCAGTTGAGAAAAAAAAAAAAAAATAAAAGCCCCAGTTTTTATTTTTTTTATTTTATTATTTTCCCCCTCACTGTCTGGGGTGAGGGATTCTCGAAATTTGGCTTCCATTTTGTGAAATAATTCAAGTCTCACATTGAAGAAATGTGTAGGAATTCAGTTTTTTTTTTTCTTTCTGAGAAGGGAAAATCGAACTCTGTTTGAAAAAGAGATAAAAAAAAGGGTTAAAAACTTCACACTCTTTAAACTTTTAAGTAATGTGGAAGGGAATCTTTCCCATTTCAGTCTCCTTTTATTGCTAACCTTAGGTTTCGATTGTTTAGTGAAGTGATTTGTGTCAGTTTAACTCTAATATGTTCTTGAATTAACTCTATAATGAAAGAATTTTCACTCCTTTCCTTGATTAGGGTTTAGTGAGAGAAGAGTGGTAAGATTAGTTAAACGAGGAGTGGGTTTTTAATGGTTTTCCTTGTTAATTAGGCTGATTTCGGATTGTGCTGGTTAGTTTGGCTTCATAGGAATAGGAGGAGACGCATTCTGATGAAAGAAATAAGTGGGTTTCTGCTGGTTCATTTAGGTAGTTATGTGGATACATTTTGGAAAAGAATTTAAGAATGTGATGTTCTCACTTCTCAGTACTTTTGAGGGATTGGAATTGCTTTCGTATTTTGTTTTTCTGGTGGACTCCCCTATTTGGCATGTGGAATTCTCGATATTCGGCTTGCACATCTTGCTTGAATCACTTGACTTTGTTTAATTCCCTAATTAGGATCACGCCTTTGGCTTGAAAGACACATTGCAATGTGGAAACTAGTTGTCCAAACAATCTACATCGTAGGCTACAAGGCAGATAGAGATGTATGGTTTCTGTCTTTGGAATATCGGGAATTCAATCTTTACCTATTGACTTCCTTCTATCATTGGTTGATAAGGACTATCATTTTTGCCAAAGATATGGCTCGAAGGAACCATTTAATGTTATCATCAGAAGTAGAGCTTCCCTGCCCGTATATCTCTTTGGAAAATAAGCTTATGTTAGACAAAGGCAGCTGTGAAGATGTGCAAATTCATAAAACAATATATTAAGCACCTATTTTTTTTTTTCAAAATAATTTTAATTGTAAAGTTATCCTGGTGTTCATTTCTTTTCTTGTTAGCTTCCTAGTTTACAGTTTTCACATTTTAAAAGTTGCATTGACTTGTTGCTCTGGTGATGCCTTGAACTTCATTGGTTCTTACAAATTTGCTGTGTAAGACAAGAATGACATTAATATTTCTCTGGATTTATGTTTTAGTGGTGGTTTTTAATATAGGTATCTGACTGATCAGCTGGTGAAAGTTCAAATTGTTAATGAGGTTAACAAGGTAAATAAATCATTCCTCTCGTACTTTATGTAGGTGCATTTTTTTGTCATTGTTTTCTCTTAATATATCAAATGTTCTTATACTGTGTCTTTTCATGAAGGATTTTGTTATTGAAGCGATTAGATCAATTGCGGAGTTGATTATATGGGGCGACCAGCATGATGATTCAACCTTTTTTGAGTGAGACTTCTAAATGCCCTGCATCCTTGGTGTACGTGTTTTAGTCTCACAATTTCATAGAGTTGTTGATATTTGCAGGCTTTTCATGGAGAAACAAATTATGGGCGAGTTCATACGTGTTTTAAAGACTAGCAGGACGTTGGCCATTTCATTTCAGTTGTTGCAGTCCATGAGCATTTTGATTCAGAACCTGAGAAAGGAACATGCCATATGTGAGCTGGTTTTGGAAGAAAGAGTCTAAAAGTTTCAGTTACTTTAATTTGCCCTTTTAATTATAAGATCCTAAAATAATTCCATGATCACTTTTGTAATTTTGGTTTTGTAGATTATTTGTTGAGCAATGAGCATATGAACCACTTAATAACATATTCATTTGACTTCCGGAATCAAGACCTATTAAATTACTACATGTCCTTCTTAAGGTTAGTGGTTAGTTACTTCAATTGTCCTCTCCGTTATTGATTATTTTGTTGTCTTCACGCAGTATACTGATAGGATCCCTGTAGTTATTCGGGCGGTTAGGTTGTTATTGTGTTTGCTACTATAGAGTTCAATTTGTTGGTTTGTTGGTTCTACATGATGTGAGAATTGGCATAAAAAGGGGGAGAGAGGAGAAGGTCAGTAGGCAATTAGTGATTGTTTGTTAGTGAGCTTTGCTTATTGCAAGAGAACTAAGCCACTTGAAAACTCAGTACCTATCTTGTATTTCCTTCATTTCTATTCTCTTTTCTTCAATACAATATCAATCTACTTCCTTCTAGATCTTGGTTCAAATCATATGCAGTATACTTCTGAACATGTTTTGTTGACCATGTTGTAATTGCATGTTTTTGGTCTGCGTAGAGCAATAAGTGGAACGCTCAATAAGAATACAATTTCTCTGCTTGTAAAGACTCAAAATGTAAGTTTTCTTTGATAATGTGCTTATTTTCTTTGAATATACTTACCTTATATTTTGAACTCTTAAATGAATGACGCTTTGAAATGATTCACATTTTCTTTTAGAAAAATAAGAAACTGAAACATCATTGAAAACAAAGGGAATGCGAAGGAAAAATGAGGACGAGAAATCCGCTAGAGACAAAGGGGTCCAAAGTTACAGAAGAATAGTAACAAAAATCCTCATTAAATCTGAAAATAAAAAAGCACATGAATTCTTTAGCATTGTGAGTCCAAAAAGCACCCCAAAAGTCAACTTTATCCCACAACACGTGAGGATCTTCAGCCATGTATTTGAAAAGCTGCCTGTTTCCAACCAAATTGTTCAATAAACGCCCATAACTGCAAACTTCCACAACACTTGAGTTTTCCTTTAAAAAAAAAAAAAACCAGCCCTAAACATGCCTGCACATTAAAACCCATATAAGATCAAAGTAAAAGTTTTATAGGGTGTTTGGGAAGTGTGGTTAGAATTAATGGTTGGAACTAATTTTGGTTAAAAATACCGTAGCATGTGAGAACTTTACACTGTAGCAATTTTTTGTTTTTTACTGTAGCATGTGAGCAGCCAAACACAAACTGTTGTAACTCGGAGAAACTAATAAAATTATAAGACCAAATTAAGGGTTTGTATATATACTGAAAGCATTACTTACCCTTCTTGTATTAAAATTTTAAAATTGATCTCTATATGATGAATAGAGGTCATGTTGAGTTGGTAATAAGTTCACCTAGATGCAGATTGCTTTTCTTAGATTTTGGTCTCTTCATTTAGGTGGTTATTGCTACATGTTTGTTTTCTCTTGATGTTTTCTTTTTTCTTTTTTTTTTTTTTTTCTGCTGTTCCTCTTTCGTTGTCTAGGATGAAATAGTTTCATTTCCACTATATGTTGAGGCAGTACGATTTGCTTTCCATGAGGAGAGCATGATCCGGACAGCGGTACGTAATTTGACACTTAATATATATATTGGTGAGTTTCAGTTGCTCCCTTTCTTGCTCATCTCTATTTTTTTTTCTCTCCTCTCTGTCTCTTAAGTGCAATTATCCTTATTGGGATGAATTCTTATTTGTGATACACTTTTGATACTTTCAGCTGGAGATGATTCCGTAAATAGATATGTCACCAGCGCTCCTCATGCAGAGTACTTTTTAAACCTGGTCACATTTTTCCGAAAGCAGTGCATTGACTTAAACCAATTAGTCTCTGATGCTGCAAAGTAAGAGTTGGAATCATGCAACCTTTTGCTTTTGTTTTCCGGTGGTGGATTTCCCAATTTATGAGGCCTAGGGGATGTCTTGTCTCCTTTTTACTTCTTCTTCTTCTTTAACAAGCCTTGTTCCTTATAGAAAATAAAAAACAGTTGGAGTTTTCTGATTTTGACTGTGACACAAAAGCGAGCTTCTCCTCTAAACTGTTTAATTTTATGTTTGAGACAGAAATCCCAGTCAAGAGATAACCTCATCGATGCTTGATGCTGTACATGAAATCGAAGACAATCTATACTATTTCAGTGATGTAATTTCTGCTGGAATTCTTGATGTTGGAATACTAATGACTGACAACCTTTTGCTGCTTTTAATATTCCCGATTCTACTTCCATCGCTAACAATACAAACCGCTAATGTACGGCTCTGGATCGCCCATTTTCTTTCTATCCTTTTCTACTAAGGATGCTTTCATTCTTGTTTGGATGCAACTCAATATTCTTTAACCTTTTTTGCCTTGTGAATGTAGGATATGCAATTTGGTGCAGTCACTTCTCTGTATTTACTTTGCTGTATCCTGCACATTGTCAAAATCAAAGATTTGGCAAATGTTATTGCTGCTGCTCTCTTCTGTCCTTTAGAGGCTTTCTTATCAAAGTCTGGAGCTACACCCAATGGTTGTCTCTCTGCTCATGCATCTCCACATGAAAGTGAGGTGGATGCTTGCAGCTTGAGATTTGATGGTCGAAACTCATCTAGCTCTTCACATACTCACCCAGAAGATTTTATGGAAAATGATGGTCATGATTCGCGCTTGACTTTGAGGTAACTTGTTGTGTGTGTGTGTGTCTCTCTCTCTTTCCCACACACACACACACACACACACACACACACACACAGACTCAGAGGAGACAAAAGTTTGTCACTAGAAGTGAACAAGGATCCTCAGAGTTATGAATGAAAGAAAAACAAAGAACAGCGAGACCCTCGAGAAATAATAATGCTAACAACCCATAACATCTTTCCGTTGAATATAATTGAAGAAATAGGAAGCTCCTAATTGGCTTTTCAGTAGGCCCATAAAGCACTGAAGTATTTAGCTTCTTAAAAGGGAATCAAGATCTATCTCTACATTTGTTATTTTTATCTGATCAGTTAAGTTGAACTATTTTGCTGCAATGTCTCTTACAAAGGAGAGTACGAACATGGATTGTAGTGAACTTTTCATAGTATTGGGTTATTTCTAGGGTTTAAGAGTATGAACATAGTATTGGTTTTTGTTAGTCTGAATGAAATAAAACTAGGGTTATTTTTAATTGTGTTTCTCAACTTTACACTCATTTCCTTGTGGCCTTTTTTTTTTTTTTGATAAGAAATGAAAGAATTTTATTGATGTTAAAAAGAATGCAACAGGGGACAAGAAGTCCACCTAAAACAAAAACAGAGCAGCTAATGCAACAACATCATTGTAAAATTAATTCCTAGCCCCTCAATAAATCAGAGGAAGAAAAATTAGTAGAACCCTTTACATGAGAAATCCATAAAGCAACCCAAAAGTTAATTTTCTCCCAAACTCCATTAACATCTGTTTCTATATTGTCAAAAATCATGCTGTTCCTCTCATTCAGTGAAGCCCAAGTGACTGAAAGCACTGCTGTATTCTAGAGTTTCCCGCCCTCTTGATTCCTTTCCAGCAAAAAATCATTCTTAAAAGATTTATAACTGTGTCAAGAATTACCCACGCTAACCCAAATTTCCCAACATTCTATACCAAATGCTCAAGGAGAAGAGACAAAAAAGGAATAAATGGTCTAAAGTTTCGCCGGCACACTTGCAAAGAACACACCATTCGGGAGAAAGATGAATATAAGGTTTTCTCCTTTCCAGCAAATCATGAGGGTTAAGCATTCTAGAAACCAGTAGCCAATTAAAAACTTGAACTTTAGTATGAACTGAAGCTTTCCAAATGAAATGACAAAAATTGAAAGAAGGAAAGGCATGATCATCAATTAAGAAGCTGAAAAAATGATTTACAGGAGAACGATACAAAATTATTCAATTCTCAGACCCACCCATCAGATACATGCTCACTCAACCTTCCCCCTTCCAAACACCCCAAAAGCTCCAAGACCTGTCCCATTTCTTTCTGACTAGGATCCTCCAAAAATGAAATTATGAAGGAACATTATCTCTATCCCCTGAATTGAAGAAAGAGATAATTGATGGTTCTTAAAGGGACAAAATTCTGTAAAGGCTAGGAAACCGGTAAGAGAAACAAATACCACCCACCCACACATCCTCCCAAATTTTAACTCTTTTCCCATCGCCCACCTTAATTTTGACATGAGCTAAGAATTCATTTTGCAAAGCATGAACGGCTTTCCAAGGGCTTCTAAACGTGACCCTAGCCCCTTCTCCGTCCAACATCCATATGCCAAACACCATGCCATGTTTTCCTTTTATAATTCAACGCCATAGAGAATTGGCCTCTTTGGGAATCCTCCACAACATTTTTGAAAGAAGAGCTTTGTTCCTGAAAACTAAATTGCCAATCCTTAGCCCACGTTTCTCTTTTGGCTTGTAGACTTCTTCCTAAGCGACAAGACAACTGTGTTTACCCTCCTGGTATCCACCGCAAAGAAAATTTCTCATCATCTTCTCGATGGATGTTGCAACTCCTTTAGGAATCTTGAAACTTGACAAAAAGTAAATTGGTATTATTGAGATATATAAATCTGTGTTATCAAAAGATTTTCTGCGATCTCGAGACAAAAACGCTCTTTTGCACCCATCTAGTCTTTTAGCAACTTTTGATATAACTAGCTCCAAAAATGTTGTCTTCAAAAGATTCCCATCAAGCGGAAGGCCCAAATACTTGATCGGGTAGGCTCCCAACGAACATCCAACAAGACCGGCCAACCTATCGACTTCCTCTACCCAATGTTGATGCCCAAAATGATAACTTTTCCGAGGTTGATTCTTAAACCAGAGACAAAGCAAAAAGGTGTTGAGGATAGTCATCAATTACGGAGATTCTCTTCTTTCTTATCCAAGAAGAAAAGAGTGTCATTTGCAAATTGTAAATGCGAGACTGAAATGCTCTTTGCCTGACTGACCATCGAATAACCATCCTGTCCTGGAGATTTATTGCCATCATACTCAAAAACTGCTCTTTCGAACTTTTGGCCTCTCGATCTATAAATACTTCCCCTTCACGATTCTAAATTAAAATTAGTTCTACTTAATCCTCCTTTGCTAGAGTTTCTACTAAAAACAGAGGTAATATGCACAAAAAAGACACTATAATTAATAGTAATGGCTATTTATCAGAGATAAGCCTCGAATTTTAACAAACAGAATGAAGGATTCATACTGCAGGTTGGTGTCTTACTTGACCCTCCTTTGCTAGAATTTCTGCTAAAAACAAACGCACTATACACAAAAAAGAGGCTAACATTACTAGTAATGGCTATTTATAAGAATTAAGCCTCGAATATTAACAAACAAAATGAAGGATTTATCTTGTAAGTTGGTGTTCTTCACAGATCTGTGGGTTTGGGCTCCATTTGCTGTTTCTATTTCAAGGAGATAAAATCTCAAAATTTCTCATTGAACCTCTTCTATTCGTACCAGTTCTTGTCTACCTTTATGCTTGAAAATGATTTAGAAGGGGAAAAAAATCCCAATCTTACCCCACACCCTCTTATTGGTGACACCAACTGTAGGTAAAAAAACTGTCTAAAATAAAAAAATATATATCCACTTGCTGGACCCTCTCACAGAGTTTGCAATGAAACAGGAAGCGTATTGGTTGTGTTGTTTGTTTTGCTTGCTTTTCTCTCTTTCCCGTGGTAGCCCCCATCCCTCAATAGGGAAACCAAAAAACGATCTATTATGACAATACTACAATCTTAAAGTCATTATAAGGATTAGGGTTCCTGTTTGGTTCTTTTCTTTTTTCTTTTTTATTTTTTATTTTTTTTGGATTTGCATTCTTACTGTGTAATGAGTGATATTTACTTTCGGATCTTTCTATTGCATTAATGGCATTTATGATACACCTAGGGAGATTTTGCTCTGCTATGTGACGAGGGGGAATGATGTACAAGTTTTTGGTTCTTTGTGTGTGCTCGCCACGTTGTTGCAGACAAAAGGTTTGCTCTTTTAAAATTTGTATACCAGTTTTCTCATTTCATATCACCGATTTGTGTTACTGCTTTCTCATTAAACATCCATTATCCAGAACTAGATGAGTCAATGCTAGATGCTCTTGGAATTCTTCCACAACGAAAGCAACATAAAAAACTCCTGCTGGTGAGTTATGACTCATAAATGTGGCTCAATGCTTGCTCCAGATCTGTTCAGCATTTCAATGAGGCTGTTAAAAAAACCAAAAACTACTGCATTCGAAAGTGGGCGGAAGGTTAGGGTATTTTCTGGTTAATTTCTGGGGAGGAATAACACAATTATTGACGATATATCCACTTTTAGGTGTAATTTCAGATTGCATATCAACACTCAAAGTGTAGTGTTTGGTACTATTGAGTTACGGTGTTGCATTTGTATTAGATTTGATAAGATTTCTAGTTTCATATTCTCAGGAAGCTTTGGTGGGTGAAGGCTCAGGTGAAGAACAACTTTTTTCTTCCGAAAGTTATTCAATGAGAGATGGTATTGGTAGTGAGCTGAATGGCTATCTAAAAAAGCTTAAGGTACTGTTATCATTTTTTCGCCTTCCGCTGCTTTTTGTACCATTCCTTGAAGGAAAAAAAAAATTTCAAGTATTAGTTTTTATTTTTTTATTTTTTTTATTATTTATTTTTTACCTGCTTTTGTGAATTTATGGTAAGTGGGTTCCATGCAAATTACGAGCTTAAATGATCATTAAGAAAAAGAAACTGTAAGGTGCTATTAGGGAAAGGAGTTTGAGTAGCAATAATATTGTTAAGTCATTTCAGTCTTCAACGTGCAAGTGGAATATATTTTAAAATAATAGGATGAATTAAACCAAACACAATATTATATTTCAAACTTCTCAAATGAAATGTGTGTATGGCACCTGATTTATCATGTGAATATACAAGTCAAATGTTTCTCTAGACTTTTTGATAATACATTTCATCTTGATTTTGATGATCAGCTCTATTGTCATTTCCTGATGGCTCCTAGTTTTCTTTTCCTTTTCCAAAGAAATCAGAGCTTGAATAGGAATTCCATTACCTCTGATTTTAGTGGATTGCAAAGGACTCGAGGCTTGTCTTCTGCTCTCCAGTTTTTTCTCACTCTTATAATTTGCCTCGTATAAAAGCTTTATTAAGGAAAAAAGTCTAGATAACTAGCATATTAGTTTACAAAACCTCTAAGTGCAGGTGACCCCTCAGCTTTCCATTGTAGTTTTCTTATCCCCTCATTAGAAAAACTGATTTTTTTTGGGTTGTTGTATCTTCTGAGGTTGATGACAATATGTTAATGTTCGGGGATGTTGCAAATTTTATTGTGAATTGAATTTTTTAAAACTCTATACTTGAGTCTTCATTAAATAAAGTTTTCCTTTTCAAAACAGAATAATTGAACATTTGCAAATAATAATGGATATAAAATCTACCGTATTTTAATAATGAGTCTGATACTAATGAAGGCCCTTCGGTATCTCTGTCCCATCCCATCCACAGTCCACACATGCATACACACAGACCACCCAAGTGTTGCACCAAATTCAAATGGTTGCGTTCATGTTACTAGAGCTAAGTTTCGCCATAAAATTAAATTGTTAGCTCCATAAACTATAAACTTAAAATTGTTCTGTTGTTAATTGAAATAAAGGCATCACATGGTTTTTATTTTTTTTTTAATTATTATTTTTAAAGTTGGTGGTGGGGGAATTCGAATTGTTCACCTTTAGATGCAGTCGGGTATGGTTTTATCGATAGGCTATGTTCCAAGCATCCCTACCACATTTAGGATAATGTTTCTGCAGCGTTAAAATTAGTTGACTTCAAACATTTAATGACTTCTGATAATTAATTGCCATGTTATTGTCTTTATAGTTCTTGATATGTTGAGCTTTTTCTTTGCTTCTGTTCTTTTCTCTACTTAATAGGCCAAGTATGGAGTGGAGTGCTCTTGCCAAGATGTGGGCGCTAGTCCTCGGGTACACAGATTCCAGGTACTCCTATTTATCTGATGAGGAATTTGTTTGTATCTAATTGCTTATTTCTTTCTGGTATTTTGGTAATTGAAGATCAATAATATTTTTGTTGCAAACTTTCCCAAAATAATTACAATTACGATATGGGCCAACTTTGATTTTCATAATCCAACATTCTTTTATGTTTTTTCAATTAAAAAAAAAAAAGGTACACCTCTTGCTCCTTCTTCATATGTGGACTTCACAATTGGCAAATGAGTGGTGGACATAGATTGAGTAGACTAAACATGAGAGTATTTGAATCTGAAAAGTATTAGACACCCAACTTTTAGGGGCAGACTGCAGAATTTACTGTAGGCGTGCAAATTCAAATTTTCTAGCTTTGATATCATGGTAGGAGACTACCTCTGGGAGGAAATCCGTTGGTGGGGGAATTCTGGGATCCGGTGATTGTAAAGGTTTCGAAAGACTTAACAGATGGAAGAAGGGTTTTCTGTCTAGAGGAGGGCCAGTATCCTGATTCAATGAGTTCTTGCCAACAATGCCAATTTATTACATGTCCATTTTCAAAATGCCAGGGTTTGTGGCAGACAAATTGGAGAAAATGATGAGATCATTTTGTTGGATATTGACGAAGGGGAAAGAGTGCAAAGTCTAGTGGCTTGGGATACGGTTTTAAAAAGCAAGCAGAAAGGGGGACTGGGTTTAGGTTATTTAAGGAAGAAAAATGTAGCTTT
Organism: Artocarpus hirsutus; assembly: GCA_946598075.1. Lineage (NCBI taxonomy): Eukaryota > Viridiplantae > Streptophyta > Magnoliopsida > Rosales > Moraceae > Artocarpus > Artocarpus hirsutus. The sequence goes on from CAMOHE010055109.1 coordinate 54,409, forward strand.
GTTAGGCAAGTGGTTACGGTGAGTTCTGTTGGAACAACATGCTTTATGGGCAAGGATAGTGAGAAGCAGGCATGGCCTACGTCCATATGGTTGGGACTCAAATGTTGCGACTATGGGTTCATTCAAAAATCCTTGGAAGTTCATATCTTAGGGTTTGCAGACATTTTCCAGAAACATCTCTTGGAGAGTGGGGTTGGGGAATAACGTTATGCTCTGGAAAGATGTGTAGTGTGGGAATACAACTTTTAAGCAATCCTTTCCTAGGCTATTTAGACTTTCTGTTGTCCCAAATGCGTGCATTGCTAACATTTTCTCTAGAAAAATTTCTAGTGAACTAAATTGGAATTTTGGGTTTCGGAGAGCTTGATATGAACCAAATTCACAACACAATTACCACTGAAAACACAGGTAATTATGGAACGATCAAGGAACTTTTCTTTATCGAATTAGGAACATAGCTGAGAAAAATAAAGAACGGGGCATTTGAGAGACCCCTGCTCTCCCAAGAGCAAAAGCTCAATACAAAGTTCCAGAAAATTGATCGATAACCCCCCCACAACAAATCCCATCACGTTTTATTCCCTTCCTCACTCCTCTCTTCTAACAGTCTAACCGTTTCCCATAATTCAGCAATTCTAAAATGACCTGACAGTCCCTGCTATACTAAGCCGACCAATTATCACTTCCATTGCTACCTCTGACACATCAGCAACTCCCACCTCAGCATTGTTTTTACTGTCAGCAATTTACACTTCAGCTGCCACTTCCTCATCAGCAGGCCTTTTAAACAACAATTCTCCCACCAAAGCCCTAACTCCTTCTCACCATCTGATTTCTTCTTAGCAAAACAGCCTTCTCACATATGTAAAAATGCACTGGTGGACTATCAGAGCTCTTAATGATAGGGAAGTTTAGGAGCTGTAGTCTTTACTCCAAATGCTTAATTCTTTCTCACCAAATTTGGATATGCTGGATCGTAGAGTGTGGGTGTGTGACTCATCAGATTTCTCTTGCAAATCATTTTGCACTTCTTTAGTAGATGAAACCGAAGTCCCTAAGTTTGAATCCTTTTTTATTTGGAAATATTGTGTCCCCTATAGGATTAAAGTTTTTGCATGGCTGGTTTTTCATGGTAAAATTAGTTCTCTTGACATGGTTCAAAGAAGGAACCCTCACTTCCCTTTTTTACATTTCTTGTGTGTTATGTCAAAGGGGGAATGAACCCTTGGACCATTTGTTTCTTCATTGTGATGTGGCAAGTGCTTTATGGAAGAAATTGTTAAAGGAAGTGCTTCCTATGGGTATTTCCAACACATTATCAATTGCTGATGGTGGAGAGAATGGAGGGGTTCGGGTCCAACAAAATGGCAAGAGTACTTTGGATGTGTATGGTCCTATCACTCTTATGGTCGATTTGGATGGAGAGAAATTCAAGAATTTTCGAGGAAAAAGAGACGGCATTATCTGATTTTTTGAAAAAGCTAAATTTCTAGTGTCTCCTTGGGCTTCAAAAGATAAAGAGTTCAAAGGGATTCCTTTTTTATTATTATTATTATTTTAAATTGGTTGGATGTAATTGGTAGATAGACTTGTTTTGGCCAATGAAAAGGTTTTCTTATAAAAAAAAAAAAAAGGCATTCTAGTAGGAAACAGTTGTGCCAAAGCTTAAGCTGTTAGGATATTATCACTTTTGTATCTATAGTCGAGAGATCTTTTTAAAATGAGATTTTGTGAAGAAAGCTATAAAACTGATTCCTTGATCGGGAGAAATTACCACACAGACCGTATTGAATACAATAGTTGACCAATAGAGAGCTAGACGAGGAGGCTATTCTAATTTCCCATAAATTTATTTTACGAATTAATGGGAATACTACAGCCCTTAATATACAGCCTATTTTGTTGATGGCGAACATTTGTTTATGCTATTTTCTTTGAAATCCCAAGATGCACTACAACATTACATCTTGGACGTGATGGCAATAGAATTGAGTGATGGAGTTCATGATTTACCTGGTTGTGGACATTAAGTATTTAGTGTTACAAGAGGTTCATTACATTGACTCATCGAGAACAAGAATACAAGAAGTGAGAAAGGACAGATATAGCCCAAAAAGTCTGAACTGGCTTGTATTTATTGCAAGTGTGGGAAAGTCAAGAAGGAATTCCCGTTGATTTTGGGATCATTAGTTGGCAGATTTTTATTTTGTGTTATCCTTTTTTGGTTTCCTGAACTTATGGGATTTTGTTATCATTTCTTTTTGGATATTCTTGTTTATTTAGTTTCCTAAAAATCAGGAAAACTGATTATTGTAATTCCTATAAGAGAGGTGCTTCCTCTGGTTGAAGAATAAGAAGAAAAAATTCGTTTTCTTCCTCTTTAGTTTTATGGTATCGGACGCTGGTTGTTTTTTGGGTAAAATCAGCCAAAAAACACCATGTCAACCACAGAAAAAACTGAAACACCAACCCCTACGAATTCCCCAGTGTCTATCACATCTAGCCATCCAGAAAATCCTTCAATTCAAATTACCACACACAAACTCAATGGGAATAATTTCAGAGAGTGGTATCGATCTGTCTTGCTTGTGATTAAAGGCAGAGGAAAGATGGGATATTTGACTAGAGCACCACCTGCACTGGATTCAGCCAACTACAATGTCTGGGAAGCAGAAAATTCGATTGTGATGGCCTGGTTGATAAATTCAATGGATCAAAAGATTGGACGCTTGTATCTGTTTTATCAGACGGCGAAGGAGGTCTGGGATGCTGTGAAGGAGATGTATTCGGATATGGAGG
>CAMOHE010055109.1:58908-95623 GCA_946598075.1 Artocarpus hirsutus
AAGCTGGGAATGGATGATATCTATTCACCAGCTTGAGGGGGAGTGTTAAAAAGCTGGCATTGACTTTAGGATAGATCCTGATTTTTTGTAATTATTAGGAAAAGAAAATTAGTTAGGAAAATCCCTTGATAGGAGGATCTAATTTAGGAATAGAATATTTTTGTTTTTATCCTTCCCTGATTTGGTTTTTATCCTTCCCTGATTTTTTGGCTTCAAATTAGCAGACAATGTATAATATATATGTGTGTAATTGTTATTCAGAAGTGAATAAGAAAAAAGAAGTATTTCCTCACATTTTCTGTCAGTTTGTTATCCTTTTTTGGTTTCCTAAACTTATGGGATTTTGTTATTATTTCTTTTTGGATATTCTTGTTTATTTAGTTTCCTAAAAATCAGGAAAACTGATTATTGTAATTCCTATAAGAGAGGTGCTTCCTTTGGTTGAAGAATAAGAAGAAAAAATTCGTTTTCTTCCTCTTTAGTTTCATGAATAGCTCCACAAACTCCTTAGTCAGCCCTGCAATACCAATTCAACCACTATAGTGTGCAGCTTTGCGCAAAAAGGTATGGCCTTTTATGCACAACAAAACACGCAACAGCCCTAGATATTTGACTCTGGGGCCACAAATCACATGACAGGTAACCAATCCTTATTTTGCTCTTACCTACCATGCTATGGGAATTCACAGGTAAAGGTAGCTGATGGCACATACTCTGCAATTTTGGGTAGAGGTTCCATCCAACTGTCAGACACAATTATTCTTCAATCAGTGTTATATGTACCCAATCTAAACTGCAATTTGATTTCTGTTAATAAACTGACAAAAGACCTTGGCTGCATTGCTGAATTTTCCCCTTTTTGGTGTAAATTGTTGAAGCAAAGATTGGGGAAGACGATTGGGACTGCTAGAGTGGAAGATGGACTCTCTTTCTTTAGGGGTGATGGATATGCTGAGAAACAAGCTTTGAATACCGAAATTGCATCTTCCTCTGTTTCTAGTGATGATGTCATAAGACTGTGGCACAATAGGTTAGGCCACCTAAATTTCTTTTACTTAAAACGCTTGTTTCCAAATTTGTTTATCAATAAAAATCCAAGTTCTTTCCATTGTGATTTCTAACAATCGGCAAAGCAATCTCGAACATCATTTCCAACTAAAGCTTACAAAGAGTCTCATCCATTTACCTTGCTCCATAGTGATATCTAGGGTCCCTCCCGTGTTAAAAATATTACTAGAAATCACTAGTTTATAACCTTTATTAATGATCACAGAAGAGTTTGTTGGCTCTACCTCCTCAAAGAAAAATCTAAGGTAGGAAAAACTTTTCAAATATTTCACTCTGATTAGAAACCAGTTTCAAGCTTCAATCAAATATTTTGTACTAATAATAGAAAAGAGTACTTTAATTCACTTCTAGCTGATTATCTAGCAACTAATGGAATAATACATCAAAGTTCCTATCCCGACACACCACAACAGAATGGTGTCTCATAATGGAAGAATCATCATCTCCTTAAAGTTACTAGGGCCTTAATGTTCACTATGAACATACCAAATTACCTTTGGGGTGAAGCAGTTCCAACAGCCTCACATCTTATCAACAGAATGCCTTCCTGAGTACTAAATTTTAACTCACCATTGTCAGTCTTGTTAAAAAGTTATCCCTCATTCCGATAACTTTCTGATCTACCTCTCAAAACTTTCAGATGTAGTGTCTTTGTTCATGTACCCAATCAAAACAGATCCAAACTTGAACCACAAGCAGTCAAATGTGTGTTCATAGGATATTCTCCCACTCATCGTGGCTTCAAATGCTACTCACCTACACTTAGCCGTGTGTTTGTATCCATGGATGTGTCATTTAGTGAGTCTCAACCTTAATTTTCCAAGCCTCCTCTTCAGGGGGAGACATTAAATGAATATGAGCCTTGGGAACCACCACATTCAGTCACAGATGTCTCATTTCCATCTCACTCAACCCCTCTTCCTATTGTGTTTCCCACGGATAACCAAGAAACAAGAGCAAACATCTCACCTCAATTAAATTCCTCATCCACTTTAACTCCCTCAAGTCTTTCACCTCGGTTACATTCCTCATCTCACTCAAGTCCTTGTCCTGCAACTCAGTTAAATCATCCTAATCTGCTTGTTTACTCACGAAGAAATCATCCTTAGAGAAAGGATAACTCCGAAGCTCAGCCATCTCAAGAGTCTGAACTGAACTTGGCTCCTAGTTCTACGACATTTGAGCTTGCAACTCATGATGAAGAACCTGCCTGTACCAGTGTCTCAGACATGTCTTCTGGTGATCTATGCCTGCCTATTGCATTCAGAAAAGAGGCAAGATCGTGTACTTAGCATCCTATTTCAAGGTTTCTTTCATATACAAAATTGTCTCTAGAGTTTCGAGCTTTGACTACATCCCTGTCCAAAATAGAAACTCCAAGAAGTATACAGGATGCTCTTGTAGATAAGAATTTGAAGCAGGCAATATTGGAAGAAATGGGGCTTTAGAGAAAAATGATACCTAGGAAATTGTCAAGCTACTTAAAGGTAAGAAGACTGTTGGGTGTAAGTGGGTGTTCATGGTGAAGTACAATTCATAAGGAAGCATCAACAGGTACAAGGCGAGGCTTGTAGCCAAAGGTTTTATGCAAACTGATGGCATTGATTATTAGAAGACGTTTGCCCCTGTTGTAAAGCTCAATACAGTGAGAGTTCTACTATCCTTAGCAGCCAATCTTGACTAGCCACTTCAGCAACTAGATGTAAAAGATGTTTTCCTCAATGGCGACTTACATGAGGAAGTCTATATGGATCTTCCACTGGGTTTTGAGAAAGATTCACACTTGGCATACAGGCTGAAGAAATCACTCTATGGACTTAAACAATCTCCAAAAGTGTTTTTTGAGAAATTTACTCAAGTAGTAAAGGTCGTGATTTTGTGCAAGCATAAACAGATCATACACTCTTCTTCAAGCATTCTAGAGAGGGAAAAGTTGCTATCTTGATAGTGTATGTGGATGACATTATCATAACAGGAGATGACCAAGAACTTAGTAGATTAAAGCAGTACCTAGCAGGTGAATTTGAGCTTAAAGACCTCAGGACTTTGAGGTATTTCTTGGGCATGGAAGTTGCAAGAAGCAAGGCAGGGATTATAGTTTCTCAAAGGAAATATGTGCTCGACCTTCTGCAAGAATCAAGAATGTTGGGATGCAAACCCGCTGACACGCCCACAATACCAAATGTTAAGCTTGATATTGAGGGAGGTGAAGAAGTGGATCGTGAACAGTACCAAAGGCTGGTAGAGAAATTGATCTATCTTTCTCATACAAGGCCGGATATTGCGTTTGCTATGAGTATGATAAGTCAGTTTATACAATCATCAGCCCATTGACTTCATTGAGTAAGTAGTTAGGATCATGAACCATACAGAATAAGAAAGAAAAAAAGAAAAAATTGAACCACCCAAAAGAAATGTACACTATGTTAAATCAAGAAGTTCGGTCATGTCAATTTTATTTGTCTATTCACAATTCATTCTTCCCATTCAATTATCTTGTTCTGTTCAATTATATTACTCTAGGGGAGGTATTTTTTGTATTTTTCACCATGTCATCGTACCGATACAAATACCTATAGTTCTACAAAGTAATACAAGAAACAAATTAGTCTACAAATATGTTCTCCTCTTTTCTCTCTGACCCCAAAATCAAAATTCCCAAATCTCTAAACTCTTCTCACACCCACCAAGGCATGTCTAGGTCTCTCCATTAACTTTCGAAACATCTATGGCATGCTTTACAAGGCAAGAAAAAACTCCATGTTTTACAGTAAACCTTGATACGAGAATCAGGCCAACTGCCCACCATCACAGGACTGACGTACTCTTCTGTTCTCCTCAAGGTCAAAATTTGTAGAAAGCTTTGGAGCATAGAAGAATAACGAGAACAACAAACCTGAAGCGTACCACGAGGCATGGAAACTGCCTCCCATTTGTTACCAGAAAAATCTCTTCCTTTCTGTAGAAACTTCAACGCCCTTACAACCTGCAGATTAGTTGCACTCATTCTCAATATTATTCAAAACTGAATTCAACCATTTCCAACCAAAACGAAGAAAAGAAAAGGTCAGACAAGCAAATAAAATAAGAATGTACACACTCGTTCTAACGGTAAAAAGAATGCTGATGCACTCGATGATTTGCTACCAGCGTTCAAAGCCACTGCCCTCCCAAGCCAATCAATCACAGGGGAACCGCTTGAACCGCCTTTAGTCCCAGATGCAGCCTATAATCAAAATCATCATATGAAAATTGAAAGGAAAAATTTGTTACATGGCTGATTATCAACTAACAAACATAATGATATTGAAGCATAATTTGACACGATTAGGTATCCTTTCTTGTATAAGAAACGTAGTTTTTAAGAGCGTTTGGGGGGGGACAACAAAAACAAAACCACAGAAAGCTACATTTCAAAACAACTAGAAGCTAAAACATATGCGTGTGTGTATGTGTACATATAATATATAAGTTAACTCCTACTGTAAACGCTAGTGGTAAAGACACTCACTTGCATATAGAACGTATTGAAGTCATTATAGCCATCCCTACATCAAATAAAACAACGTCATCATTAATGCTACAGTAGGGAAAGACTGTGTCAGAAGAGCAAGACTAGATTAATTATGCATGTTTCTGAATTTATCAAAAAAAAAAAACAATTTACATGTATATACGCATGTTCCAAATTAACTAATAATCATATGGGGAGGCTTGGGCCAGTTGGTGCACATACAAAAAGAGAACAGAAAGCCATTACCGTAGGGATAGGGTCATGCTCCTTCCAATCACTCCAAAGTTTTTATTTTTTTAAGGATTGAGAAAAATTAATACTACTATAAAAGAAACAATTAGTAATCATCACTAGGCTTCACAGATATGTGCAAATAAATGTCACAAAAGGAATTGCAAACAAACGTTAACTTTGGAGAAGCTAAATACATACTTTTTGTAATGAGGAGCATCTCTATCCAAACGAGCAAGAGTACCAGCCAAGATAGATACCTGAAATGCATACATGAATCAGCTAAAGAACGATTATCAAAACCTAAGAAAAACAAAAATATAAGGGACTAATAGGGATCTTAAAACCAAAAAGTTTGTTAACAGTTGGACAAGGTTTGCCAACAGTTGCTAACCCAATTGGTAAGCCTGGGGGTTAGAGGGGAGATCCAGGTTCAAATCCCAAACAATTAACATTGTATAAAATATATATATATATATTATTATTATTATTATTGTGTGGGTATATATATATTTAATTGGACAAGGTTAGAACGCTAAACAACAACCAAGACCTGCACATCCCATGGGATTTTTTATTTTTACAGGGACAATTGCCATCATAATGTAACCTACTAAAAAGAAATTGGTCCCAACCCAATAGCCCTTTTTTCATATTCTGTTCTAGTTGAGTAGAAAGAAACCTATTTCAAAAGACATACATCCCTACTACCCTTAAAAAGCTGATGGTTTCAAGACAGCTTTAGACACAATTTCTTCTCATATTTTTCTCTGGCTGTGGTTTATCTTTCCAAGTTCAAAAGAATGTCCATACAACCTAATACTTCAAAAAAAAATCATACACAAAAAGAGATGCTAATAGAATGTAATCGACAGCAATAAGGGAGAAAAATTTTATGTTAACAAATACATACATAATACAAAATGTGTGTGTGTGTGATGCATAAATGCATATGCATTCCATGTATACCTTCTCACCACTATCATTACCAACAACTCTGATTTCCAGTCCAACACATGCAGCCTCAGGGGCAAGAGGAATCTCTTCATAGTTGAGAAATTGTATTGCCCCAGGATCATAACGGAAGAAGCCAAAATCATGGACCTAAGAAAAAGTGCACATAAAGTCAGGAACATGCAAATAGTTTTTATCTTATTGGGTTGCTTTTACAGTCTACAGATATGAAGGAGGCTCTGTATATGTAAAATAAATGATTGGACTTGAGAAAGAACACACTAAAATACAGAATTTTGCACACATACATGAAAAGGTTGGCAGTGCAAAACAGATAAAGACAATAACAAGATGGGCAAAAGCAGGATGGAATACTATGATCTAGACAGATAGATGAGCTATTGCTTTAACTCAAGAAAGTCGCAAAAAAGAATTCTACCCCAAAGAATCCCTCTACGATTCAGCTGTACGTGAAATATTTCAAGACTGTAACTTTATTAGGATCATACCAAGCTATAAATACTAAAATTACATGTTTTGAGGGTCTGAGCATATTTAGCAACAAACGTTAGTTTCTTCTAGTGCTTCAGGGTCTTGTATGTCTAGGGACATTTTGATAAATTTAGAACTATGCAAAGCACAAATTTTTTGTTACTTAGAACTCAATTAGATAAGCCTAGTAAACAGTTAACTTACTTTTAGCTTTTCATTCCTTTCATTGGATTTTATATTCCAAAGTTCAGACGTTAGTAAAGAGAATATCACTTGGCAAATAAGAATCTTTGCTTCACGTCGACGTATTAATAAATACTTGTCACTTATGGATCAAATAATGAAATGCAAGGCATCTCTAATAGCATCAGTGACTACTATATGTCAGTTTTCCAATAGAGAACCTGTAAAGGAAGCCTCTTATGCATCTTGGTGATGGTTTTCCAAGAGCCTAAGTGAAGGTAATAATAATTGTTAGACAACAAGTAAAATATAGATAGACAAAAAAAATATATTACAAACCCATTGGGTAGAACTCAGCCCTTCAAAACCGGTTTGTAAGGGGAGGGACCCAAGGACTTGATTCCATGTGGAGCTTTTGTTATCTAATATTCCACCATGCACTGCAACCATCATCCACAGTGGCCCATCTTCCTAGCTAGATGACTTCGTAGATCCAGCCTACTGTAAAGTAGCAACCCTCCCTAGGTCATCCCATTCATAGGCATCCGTTACAAAACCATAGCCCATAATCTGTATGATCTCATACTTGACATGGTGGTTCGTAACAATAGACCACATTTGGGTCCAATTCAACAGCAGTCCGCATTATCAGCACTGACCCGGCGGTAGTCCTTTCCCCTCTAGCAGCTTCAATCAGCTATCAGCATTCAAAGTGTTCAACAATTTCATCGATGCATCTTAATCCAACCTATAATGCAACCACTTCAACTCGAGCCCATTACTGGCTTTAATACCAATTGTCACAAACCCATTGAGTAGAACACATCCTTACAAAACCAGTTTGCAAGGGAAGGGACTTACAAATCCACTAATTATTTCATAATCATCTCATGTTTCACTTTTGGTACCTAACAAAATAAGAGGAAGTACACGTCGTTCTAATTGTTTTTGTTCCTTCCTTTGCGTTTTTCTTTATTATTTTCATTTTAGCTTTCTTTTTGTTCTTTGAGGATTTCTCATCCTCTTTCCTTTGTATTTAACTATAAATTATAGGAACAAAAAAAGGAAGTTCTGTTATCAATAAAACAAGCAATAAAAGGAAATAAAGAAAGAGGTTCACAATAGTAACAGCTGTGAAACTAAAATTTAGAATTAGAAGGAGTTGACTCACTGGATCCCTGTATATAGGATAAACTGGGATCTCTTCACGATTCACAAACATAGCTTCTGCTACTACAGGACCTACAAAACCACATAAAAGAAAACAAAAATCAAGATGGAAAAAGAAATGACAACATATTGGAGTGTAAGCTTAAGTGCCTTGCGTTAGGAACAGCTCGATGAAGGAAAATCGTTTATAGTTGTACACAAGTTTCAAATAGTAAAGACCCACCCAATGAGAAGTGCAGCACCTTATTTGATCACCAAGTAATATAAGGAGGATGGGAACATTTCCAATTAAAAAAATTTCAACTTTTAAAGATAAGAAAAATAGCCCACTATGCCACTCTCTAGTGAAAACTTTGTCTGTTACCACATTTTTATTCTCTTCATGCTTCCACTGATTGCAATTAAACATCTTTACCAACAAGAAATAGTGTGATGGGAAAAATTACAGCTCAACTTCCACATTTGAGAATGAAATTCAACATAACCAACACATATTTCCGCATTTGAAGATAACAAAGCACACAACAGAAATAAACGTCTTACACTAGTCTCTAGTAAAAAGAGAACCTTGACTTTCCATTAATAAATTCTATTGAACCTTCTTCTTCTGATGACAAAGATTCCAAAAAAAAAAAATGATAGTTACAAACCAGGCTTGACGACGTGGCGATTGGTGAGGATGATCCCACGGCGCTTGTCGACGACGAAGCCGGTGGCGTAACTGGCGGCGGCGGACTCGGTGTCGAAAGCTCGGCAGGCGGTGGTCCGAAGAACGACGACAGCGGGAACGACGTTGTTGAGAGCTTTCCGCCAATCCTCGGCGGTGGCGACGTTTTCCCTGTCGGCCAATGCCAAGGGAGGATCGATGTCCATGCAAAGATCCTCCTTGACCGAAGGGGATTCCATGGCTGCCTCCGACCCCAGTCTCTCCAGCTGATCACCCATCTTTTCTGATTGAATTTCTAGTGATTCTCAGTCAATGAAAAGCGATGAATTTCTAGTGACTCTGAGTCAATGAAAAGCGATGACCGATGAATGAGGGAAAAGTAAGGAGAAGCGAGTCTACTTTTACTACTAGACTATTAATATTGGGTTTTATAGGAGGTTTGGAAGATGGTGAGAACTAATGAGAACTATTTTTATTATAGCATATGAAAATTTTATATTGTAGTAATTTTATTTTATTATTATTATAACATGTGAAAATTTTTTACTGTTTATAACTAATTTTGTGGTGAGAACTACAGTTCCTACCACTTTACCAAACACCCCCTTAAGTGTTTTGTTTGAGGTTCGATGAACGAATAGAGACGAATAATACATGTGTTTTGTTTTTGTTTTAATCCAAGTAGGGCCGGCCCGCTGCGATGGCCTCCAGTTGTCGTGTAAGCATTATTTTGTTACACGCACTTCTAAGTTTTCTTTTCCACCAAATAGCCACAAAAAAAAAAAAAAAGTGTTCTTTTACAACACATGGAAAAATATGAAAAATAATGTTGTGGTAAGACCAATTAAAATGTTCTATCAATAAGGCCCTTTATTACTTTTTTTTTCTTTTAAAAGTTGGATTGAAATTAGATAGTTCAAAATTTGAGTTTCACAAAAACAAAAATAAACCAACCTTCACCTTATCACCTTTTTTTTATTTTTACCCTATCAACTTTTAAAATAACAAAAAAACCCTACAAAAATCATAAAATAATGGTCCTCATCCTCGGGTCGGAGGATTTAGGGGTGGGGGTCATCATCGGAGGGGTGAGCCTCTCGGTGGAGGATTTGGCAGGTGGAGGGTGTAGGGTCGCCGAGGCAAGTAGTGGCGGGTGGTCTTGACAAAGAGGGGTAGCGGCTGGGTCTCGACCTATGGCAATCTACGACTAAGATTGGGAGGTCTCCATCACGACGAAATCGTCGTTGTTGAGCTTCTTGATCGTTGTGTATTCCTGATCCTATGACTGAGATTGGTGTTGTCGAGGGAGTCATCAGAGACAAAGGGGGTCACTACATCGGCCTCAGTGTTTGCAGTGATCTTGGCTCGACTTTGACGGACGAGATCAAGCACATAGAGAGCGCTCAACGGCTTGAGATTCATTAACAAGACGACGAAGGCTGGCATGAGCAACGAGGAGGAGATATGGCGACAAGTGGAGGAGAGCTCTGGTGACCCCTCCAATTGTTCTCTTTAAGAGTTTTTTTTTCCATTTTTTTTTATTTTTGGGTTTATTGATGAATTAGCTTTCCAATTACATATTTTTTGGCGGTGTCTATCACGATCTGTTTTTTTAAGTCATCATTTAACTTGCTTAAACTTCATTTCTTAAACTTATTCTTATTTACTAATAAGAAAATATAGGGTCAATTTTTTTTTCTTTTAAACATACTTAAAAATTTTCTTGAAACCGTTGTAACTTATATGGTAGTGTAAACTGAAACATGACTTAAAACTTAACTTTATAACTATTCAAAATACTTCAAAAAGTATATCTTTCAAAATATTTTTTGTAAAATATTTCGTATAAACATTTCTTTAAACATTTTCTTTCTGGAAACTTTTAATACACTATTTAAATAGTGGAAAACTTTTTTTTAGAACAACAATAAATTGTTGTAGTGGTATCCATATCCAACCTTCATATATGTCACTCCGCAACACCGAGCTCTTCAACCAGTCATACTGGTATCCGGTAGGATTACCTACAGTATGAAGGAATTTGTAATGAGCTTTCGCTCAATAAATTCAAATATAATCTCACAAAACATTAAAAACTTTCTTCATAAAATATTGCCTTTAAACTTTTTTCATAGAACTTTCTTCATGAATCTTTCTTGTAACATTTTTCATAAAATGTTTTTCATAAACATTTTTCGTAATACATTTCTTAAAATGCTTTTCATGGATGTATCTCATAAACATCGTGAAAAGGAATGCAAGCAAAGTCATAAGCATGGTTCCATTTATGCTCATTTATAGACATTCAATTATATACTTTTTATTATCATTCATAACTTACTTGAACTTCTTTATATCAATCATATATTTTTATTTTAAGTGTTTGCACTAACATCATCAATTATGAGATCATATAAATAATGCTTCTCTTGCGGAAGACTTAAAATCATCGAACAACGAGATTGTAACTTTAACATAACTTGTATATCTCATATCTAAAAGGTTGGTATGACACTTTAATTAACACTTTGATTTACCTTCTTGTATCTTTAGTGAGCATATCAAATGCTAAATATACCATGTGCTCTAACCTAGTATTAAAAACATTAAACATAACAATTGCAAACACATTGCAAATCATGACTTGAACTTTAAGACATAATGCATAACATATGCAAACATACTTCAAAAATAACTTGTATAACAATTGCAAACACATTTGCAAACATATATAAAGCATTTAAAAATCATTTTCTTCATGCTATAGGTGAGGTTTGAGACTTACCTGGATAATGCTCTAGCGTCCTATTTCATTTCTTTTTCCTTTTATTAGTCGGTTTATATATCCTATTTCAAATGACACTAGACTATTAGCTAATTTTTCTCTTTATCGATATACTCGATCAATAACAGAACTTAAACATTAACCGTTCATTTTTTTTGTTAAACCTCATTCTTTTTAGTTCATTTTTCTGTTACTTAACTCGAATGTTCCTTGATCAAATTCCATATCTTACTAGACAATTTCATTACTTAATACAACACGGAACATTTTCTTTTGAAGGGCATCTCGCTAATTCAAAGTATTTGGCTCCATCTTAGCAGTTTTCTTAAAAATGACGATTTTACCTTTAACGGAGTTTTTCATAAGTCACAACCTTTACTAAACTTATGACGACCCGTCTTTTCGGGCAATCACTTAACTTTCTTAAACATTGTTTTTAAACATTAATCTTACTTATTTAGTAAAAAAAATACTAAGTTAAAATTTTTTTTCTTTTTGTTTTAAAACGTTTTTAAAAGCTATTGCGGCTTTCGTCGCAATCTAAGTTGAGACCTTGCTCAACATTTGACGTTAGACCCTTTTCAAATCGTTTCTTAAAACTTATTAAGAAACATTTACTGAATCATTAATTAAAACTTAACTTTATAAGAAAATGAAACATTTTGTAAATATATTGTAAAACTTTAACAGCATTTCTCAAAACTGTGATTTTCTTAAAACATTAAAAACACTATATCAAAGAGTGGATAACCTTTTCTTTGTGTGGCGGAAGCAAACTGTAGTGGTATCTATACCCAAATCTTCGCATATGCCTTCCGTAGCACCCAGCTCTTCTAACGGGTCTTACTAGTCACCCATAGAACTACCTACAGTATGAAGAAACTTTTGATGAGCTTTTGCTCAGTAAGTTCAAACATATTCCCACAAAGCATTTAAAACATGCTTTAAAAACTTTTCTCATGAAAACCTTCCTTTGAAAACATTTTTCATAAGCGTTCTTCATAAACTTTTTATTGAAAACATAAAAATACATTTTTTTTCATAAACTTTTAACATAAACATTATCTAAAATGTCTTTCATAAACACAATATATAACATTTCATAACAAGGAATACCAACAAAGTTAAAATGCATGATCCATTTATGCTTAATTATGAACTTTTGATTATGAGCGTCTTATGAACATTTCTTTCTTACTTTAACTTTCTATCTTCGTTCCTTAACTATCCTTATCTTATTTTAGCTTTCTACCCTTATTCCTTAACTTTCCTTATCTTACTTCAGTGTTCGTACCAACATCATTAATTGTAAGATCATGAACATGATGCTTTCCTTGTGGAAGACTTAAGACCATCATACATCGAGGTCATGTACCTCACATCTAAGAGGTCAAACTTTAACTTTACTTTCAGTACCTCACAGCAAGGAGGTTGGTACGACACTTTCTTTTATCATTTGTGCTTTACCTTCTTTTTAACGTTAATGAGCATAACAAATACTGACACATCATATGCAAATACCTTGGCAAATCATATCTTATATTCTAAAACCTATTACATAATAAATGCAACTTATTGCATAACAAATCCAACATAAAACACAAACATATTTTACAAATCATAACTTTTATTTTAAAACTTATTGCATAACAAATGCATCAGAAAACTTATAACTTAAACTATAAAACATTATGCATTATCAAAATGCAAAACATACTTTAAATACTTTGAAAATCATAACTTGAACTTTTAAAAACATTATGCATATCAATATGCAAATAGCCTTTAAACATAACAGTTGCAAATTCATTGCAAATATTACTTTAAATTTTTAAAACTTTTTGCATAATAAATGCAAATATACTTTAAAAGAGACTTGCATAATAATTGTAAACCCATTTATAAACGCAAACATAAATATTTAAAAATCATTTACTTCATGCTGTAAGTGAAGTTTGAACTTATCGAAATTACACTCTAGCGTTCTTTATTCCGTTCATTTTTCTTCTGTTAGTCGGCCTCTATGTCCAAATCATATGACACCTGACTTATTAGTTAACTTTCTTTATTATCAGTCCACTTGATTGATAACTTAACTTAAACCTTAAACATCCATTCATTTTTACTTAACTTGGTATACTATCTGTTTACCCCTTTTCTTTACTTAATTTTGTAACCTATAGGGTTACCTTTTCCTTTGCTTAATTATATAACCATCGGATTACCATTCTTTTTGCTTAGCTAGGCAACCCATCGGGTTACCTCCTTCTTTACTTGACTTTGTAGCCTATCGAGTTACCTTTGTTCTTAAACGTCCTTTAGTTAAACTTTCCGTCTCACTGGCGGTTTCGTTACCGAACATATTACTAAACATTTTTTCGTCTAAGAACATTTTGCTAAATTAAAATGTCCAACTCCGTTCTAGCTGTTTCCTTAATAATGATGATTTTACCCTTGGCGGGTTTTTCGTCAATTTTCGTAACTTATCACACTCGTTGCTTAATTTTACCATTTCATTACTTATATAATATGAAAAAATTCCCACTAAGGAAAGTTTCCTGACATAGGGCGTTTCAGGTCCGTTTTGGCCTTTTTTATAAAATGACCGTTTTGCCTTTAATCTCTTTTTCTTTCATTCTTTCCTTGCCTAAACTTTAATTTATTAAAGACTAAGCATCTATAATTATTTACTGCCTACAACAGTATAGGAAATTAACATTCTTTAGTAAAAACAGTTTTCACATAATTTTACGGTTTTGGTCCTAAAATACAAAAATATTTACATTTTTGCTCTTGGAACCAAAAACGACAACTTTATATCAAAACGATCAGTTTTTCACAACAAATAAAACTTACAAAAGCACTATGATCGAATTCCAAATATTTCTTACCATTTTCATTTTTTGAAATTTTGTGCCTAAAATTTCGTAAAATTCATAACTTCTAAACCGGGCAAAATTTTGAAAAACTGCCTATACAGTCATAACAATTTCGATGAGTTCTACAACTTTCATATTGTAACTTTTTAAAATTTCAACATTTAGAGGGATTTTTTGGCTGATTTTTAAATATACCGGAATAACTTTTCTTTACAATTTAGTCCCTTTTGAAATTTCACTAAAACCCTTACTTTCTTCTTTGCATCATCATCACCATCAACATATAACATAAAATAACTATGCCATAATGTCCATATTACATGCCATGGCTTAAACATTTCATCAAACACTTTGTATACATAAAAAACATAAACTTTCAAGGCTTGAGTTTAAAATTTTACCAAGGTATTTCTCAAGATTTTACACCTCCTCTTTGGTGCTTGTTCTTAGCTTAAATTCCTTAACATAATCATAGCAAAACTCCCTCAAAAAACCCATCCCTAACTTGGAAGAAAACCATTAAAGTCCTAAAGGAAAAGGTTGTAATTTTTACCTTAAAACCCCTTAACCTCCTCAAGAACACTTGCTCTTGTTTCTTTGCTTGCTTTGGAGGCATGAATTTTATCAAAATTTTGAGAAAGAGAGGCCTAGAGAGGGACGGTTTCTTGGGAGGAAAAATGGAGCATTTTTTTTTCTTTTCTTTTCTTTCTTTCTTTCTTTCTTTCTTCCTTCCTTTCTTTCCTTCTTCATTTGCATGTTTCTCTCTCTTCTTCTTTCTTTTTTCTTTTCACATTGGAGACCAAGGTAATGGTCTCTTATATGATGAATTGATTCACTTTTTTTCCTTTTCTTTTCTTTTTTTTAAAATAAAAAATGTGATGAGTCACTTGGTAATCAATTAGGTTACTTTGGGTGGCCAAATGTGATTAGGCCACATTTCAAGATGTGGTGGCCCAATCAAAATCCATTGAGTATCCATCAAACTTTTTACGTAGTCAAAGTTTATATTGACAGTATTTTTCCTATACTGTAGATATTCTTTTTCATACAGTTCATGAGGTCTCATAACCTCTCATACTTAGTTTCATCCATCACATAATATAATTCCAATATTATCTAACTTTGTACAGTCTAAATTTATACTGATAGTATTTTTCTTATATCGTCGATACATTTTTTATGCTACTACAACATTCCTTATTCATCCATATTCTCTAAACAGTATTATTCCTATACGACTTCAACTTAAACAGTCTAATTTCTATATTACTTAACCTTAAACAGTCCAATTTCTACACTTTATTACTTTTACAGTGTAATTTTTATACTGCATAACTTTATCAGTGTACTTTCTCACACTGTATTATTCTAATACTGCATAATTTCCTGCATTATTATACAATATTTGTCCTTAAACTGTATTTTGTCTTAACATAATCCTTAAATTATTACATTTTTAATATAATAAAAATACTCAGGTGTTACAAAACTTCTCATTATACTTCACTGTTATGTTACTTACAGGATATAAAAAAATTCTCGCTTAGAGACATTTTCCTAATTCGATTGTTTCGAGGTCCGTTTTCATCTTTTTATAAAAAATGATTATTTTGCCCTTGATGAGTCTTAAAAAACTTTTGAAACTGGTTTTAAACAAAACTTACCTTCCCTTGTAACTCATAACATTATGAGAAACCAAACATTAGTTTTCTTTATGTGGAAAAACTATTTTATTAAGACTTTACGGTTTCGACCCATAATGTGAAAATCTTGACAATTACTCCTTAACATTTTTTCTTTCTTTTCTTAATAAACACTTTTAAATTCTTTCAAACTTAGAATAGGTGGTTTCTTATTGCCTATAGTAGTGCAAAAAATCATTTTGCATTGGGAATTCCCATTTGACACTGTAAGCACAAAAATCTTGACATTTTTATCCTCGGGACTAAAAATAATTGTTTTATGCTAGAAAGTCTAGTTTCTAACAATGATTAAAACTTACAAAAGTTCCTTGATTAAACTCAACAAATTTCAAAATGTTTTTCCCATATTACTGTTTTGAAATTTTATGATTAAATCTCATAAAATCCATCACTCACAAACCATGAGGAATTTTTGCAAACCATCTTCAATGATTAACAGTTTTAATGATTCTATAACTTTTGTATTTTAAATTTCCTAAAATTCAAACTACACAGTAGGTTTTTTAGCCCTTTTTCAAAACTATCGAGTTCGAAATAATTTTTCCAATTTCTTTCTTTTGAAATGTTACAAAACTTTGTTCATAAAAATTGTTACCCTTACTATTTTGGATAGATCCTATGCTGAAAAATCAGATGGTCTCTAAAACCACCAAAATCATCTTTCCTTGAAATCACATTAAAACTTTCTTTTAGAACAAAGTTTTCCAAACTTGAATTTAAACATGAGAAACCCTAGTTCCTAGCCTTCAAGCATCATAATTATATACAAAATATACAATATAAACACACCATAGAGTCCTTTAAATACACCATAGTGTTTTTCTCACATGTCATAACCCATAGATATTGCAACAAGAACCTTCGGCGTATTAACAAAATCAATACTAAAGTATGTAGAGTTTACCTATTGAGTTCTAAGGTTTTATTTTTCCTCCTTGGTACTTGAAATCTCTCAAATTCCCTTTACAATAATCCACAACCTAATTCATGAAAATCTCATCCAAATTATGAACAAAAACACTAGAGCATAGTAGGAAAAACTTGGGTTTTTATCTTAAAAATTCTTTAATCTTCATCTTTTACACTTGTTCTTGATTCTTTGTATGATTTGAAGGTTATATTCTTGAAAAATATTTGAGAGAATCATGAGTAAGGGATAGTATTCTTAGAGGAGAAAATGGAGTTTTTTTTCTTCATGCCTCATGCAAAAAGCGATGATGAAGAAATGGAGATTTTTTTTTCCAATTTTGGTAACTTATTACTTAGTCATACTTAATAGTAACTATGAAATGGCCTAAAAGCAATAGCCTATAATTGGTTTACTCAAAGATTACTTTACACATGACGTAATTTTACATTGTATTGTATTATTTCTATATTGTCAGTGTAAAATTAACGAGATATTTGCCTTGCTAGTCTAAAATTTTATCGACTTACTTTTTATACATACTTTCTATTCACAACATAGTATAATTTCTATATTACTCAGCTTTAAACGATCCAGTTTTCAAACTGCATAACTTTATCAGTATAATATTTATACTTTATTATTCTTATATTGTATAATTTCTATATTTCTATATAGTATTTTTTAAAACTGCATTTTCATTTTAAAATTCGTTTCAACAAATTTTGCAAAAATTAAGCTTTCTAGCTTATTTTCATCTTATTCATCAATTAACTCTTATCTTCAAATTATTCTTACTTTGCTTAAGACTATAGCATGATATTAAATTCTAAAAATCTCATATTTATTCTTATTAAATTTGTCATAAAATTGGATTTAAACAATAATATTTGTGACACTAAAATTCTTTTTAAATTCTTAACAAATTTTTTAGTATAAAACTTAGCTCATAAAATTTGTACTTAAATTACTCAACATAAATCTTTAATTATTATATATGTAATGCATTAAAAATTCTCAGATGTTACAGTGTTGGTCTCATTGTCGTGACTTACGGCAGTGGACAGGGCAGAGAAGGCAACGTTGCAACGACTGACGGTGGTCTCTATGAGCGATGTGGGGTTGCTGGCAACCCATGGCTTGGCTCCCATTGAGATCTGGCATCACTGATAGTGATTCCCACCCACCGAGGGGTCATTGGCAACCATGGCCTCTTCATTTTTTTTTTTTTATCAGGGCCTCTTGTTTTTAGTTTATGATTTTATTCCATTTTTTTTTCAATTTTTGCTTTTTTTTTTTTTAACTTGGTATGTTTGAGCTTATTAAACTAATGGTAAACTTGTTTGCTTTTAATCATTGGATCAAAATCTAGTGGGCCAAAAAATGTCTTATTGATGAGAACTTTAAAAAGTCTTATCATAGCATTCTCCTTAAATATATATACTTGCATAGAATGGCACAACCATGTCATCACAATTGGTACTTAGCATTTCCCTACCATCACGATTAGTATTCACCTAATTTTCAAATTCTTACAAACAGGACAAAATCATATGGCATTCCATGCTATCACAATGGTACTCACCTAATTTTCAAATTCTTATAAACTAGCCAAAATCACATAGCATTGAAATTTAAATGTAAGTTGAAATCAAGAATATGAATGCATTCATAAATTATGTGGAAATTAATTTAAAATACAAAAATTATGTGAAATACCTTAAAATTTAAATACTTTTTTAGATAGTTTCAGGAGACTATATTAAAAAAAGGACATGAATTTACTTCATTAAAAGTAAATTAGAAAATAAAGTGAGAGAGCATCACTTGAATTGAAGTGAAGAGAGCAAAGTGCAAGAAATTCAAAGTTTAGAGAAGTAAGTGTTAGGAAATTTTCCACCGAGCCAACAATGGTGTGACCTGTATCAAGGAGAATCTCACAGTGATCGATATCAACCGAAGGACCTAACCAGAATGTCCAATAATCCCTAAACATATTCAAATTGTTAAAGACGAATAGTAAGGTTGATAATCCCTTGATCCACAAACAAATGACATCGACCAATACGAGCGATGCCAGAAAACTTCGACGTCTTGAAGAGACGATTTAGCAACGTCTCAAGATGTCAGAACAACTACCCACGCAAGTTGCACGTCACGGTGCCAAGGCGACTACTTGACGCATGACACTTGTTTTGGTGCCATGGCAACCATTTAAAATAGTAAACATGTCAAGGCATCAAGACAATTACCAAAACAACATGTGTCCACTAAACTTATGATATAAGAAGAAAAAACACATGAATGCACATGAATACCTGAAAAGATAAAAAGAAAGAATTATGAATATTCCTGATGGGCTCTTACATAAGGAATGCAAGGAAGAAAATCACAGAAAACCATAGGCCTAAAAGGGAATATGACATATTTAAATCAGATGATTCATGAGACAATAACCTGATTAAGAATTCAAGTATAAATAGGAAATGACACTTGATGGAAGGACCTTTCTTTCTCTCTCTCTCCTCTCTCTCTCTCATCCACACACACAAATCACTCTTTCTATTGTTCCAAAATATCTCCATAGTTGTTTGTTTGACTTGAGCATCGGAATGTTTTTTTACAAGCCAACTCCTAGGGCCCCATAAGGAGCAACAACAAAAAGCATGGTGGAGAATGATGGAACAAATAAAGGTGTTTGATGAGAAATTCACTCCAACAATAAAAGGTGGTAACTTTTAAAATTTATGGGGGTAAAATGAGGGTGAACCTACAGCTTAAGAAGTTTGGGTGAGAATAATTGAAAATTCATCTGGTTTTAACAAAAAATAAATTAGATAGGTCAAAGTGGTAGAAATTAAAAACTTAAGGTAGTAAGATTAAAAATTTTAAAGTTTAAAAAACAAAGTGACGATCTAAAAGTCGAGAGCCATGGTGCCGGTAGCTCATGAAGAAATTATAGAAAAATGAAAATAAAAGACATCTATGAAAACATAAATGAAATAGATTTAGGTATAAACATTTAAGGATGCTAAAATATTAGTAAAAGAGTATTAAGGGATCATAATCGCAAATTTTATGATTGTCGATTTATTGTTATGTTGAAGTAATTGAATAGTGCATTGACCAATAAACAAAAAAAAATTCAATAGAAGGTCATATCCAATGCAAATGCATTGCTAATGTTATATTTACTATCAAAAAGTGTAAAAATAATATATTTGATTTTAGCTTCCATGTATGAATGCTACATAAACCTTAAAACATGTAAAAGTAAACTTTTAATATTAAAATAATTAAAAAATAATAATGTTGTAATCATTAAAGCATAAAAGTCAATCACCAACCAATAAGAATCAAACGTCAAATTTGTTATATGTTACACTTTGCAATAAATTTACTACAAAATTTAACATATAACAAATTTAGCGTTAAAAATAGCTTGCATTGGAATTGACACATTAACTTAGCATTATATTAGAAACGCTCTAACAAATAAATAAATAAGTCAACAACACAATTTACAACCAGGGTTGAGAACCATTCAGAAATCATAAAATAGGGATTGGGCCTTTGAGCAATTGGTCATGTCTTTAATAATTTGAACTCAATGAAACTGTAAAAACTAATTAGAATTGACAATAGCCTTGAAGAATGAACTAGTTCCAGTCAAATCTCCAAGTGGCTTGTCTGTGAATCTTAACAAATTATAGGTAAATCCTCCTGAAAAGGTCCCGATGATTGGTCCTGCTATATAAACCCACAATCCCTTGTAAACATGCTTCACAACAGCTGGCCCTATACTCCGCGCAGGATTCATCGATGCTCCTGAAATAGGCCTGCAATTACATTTTCATTTTACATTTCTTAGCAATTAGCATTACAGAATAACAAAGAGTTTTACAAATGAGCTACAGTATAAAACTCTTATATGTTACGGTTCGGTTTTCAGTTTAAAAGTTTTACTTTTAACTACAATTCTCAAACACCATGTAACCTTTCATCACTATAGTGCTAGAAATAGGTGCATGATGGGCAATTTTAAATGGTAATATTCAGACAACTTTTGAGATGGTATTATAATTCTTTTTGGTTTATGGCATAAGCAGACTAATGACCATTATCAAAGTGAAGAGCTATACCCAGCAACAAAGACATTTAGTAGTATGGTCATTCCGACAGCAATTCCTCCTAGTTCACCATTCTGTCAGACAAACAAACAAAAAAATTATAATTAATGTAAATAAGCGAATTTCATAATCTCTTTTGGTAAAAAAAAGATTCATAAACTGAGTAGAGAATAACAAGGATTGTATATGCATTGTTAAATTTTAACACAAAGAAACCGGTTATGTTAGCTTTGTTTGTTGTTTGTGTGTACAAGGATTTGGTATTATTTCGTTTGCCCAGCAGCCAATTCTTCTTTCCTTTTTTTCCCAAGTAAATTAATGCTTATGTCTGCATTAAATTATATAAATTAATTGACAATACATAGATAATGAAAATACAGAAAGTAATTGACAAAATTAAAATGGAACTGAGTTCATAAGGGCATATTACAGATACCGCTCTATCATCCGTGGCAACTGCAGAGACGACGAACATTAATAGAAAGGAAATGATAATTTCGGCAAACAAAGACTGGACATTAGATCCAACGGGGACAGTTCCAAAATAAGATACAGGGGTTATGTCAAGCAGAAGAGCTAGAGTGCCACTAGCAAGAATGGATCCCAAAACTTGAGCCCCTATGTATAGAGGAACCTACATTACATACACGCCAATAATTATTACATAACACTAGTCATTGCGCTAATTTTATTGTAGCGTACACTAATTAAGCTTGTATGGTAAGATAAATTATGACATGTCACGTCACCTGACGGTAGGGAAATCGACGAAAAATGGCCAAAGTGAGGGTGACGGCAGGGTTAAAGTGTGCACCAGAAATATGGCCAACAGAATAAATCATAACTGTGACAATAAGACCCCATGTCACACATACTCCCGGAAATGTGACCGTACCGTAGATTTTGTTTACAGCCACAGCACCGCAACCAGCAAATACCACAAAGAATGTACCAATAGCCTCTGCTATTATCTAGAATAATTGATGATAACACAACAAAACAAGAAACCTTAGTGGTTACTGGTAACGTGTATATATATATATAGGGATGAGTCTAGAAAAATTAGTGCCACGGAGCATATATTAATATTAGCAAAAAAAATTTAAATAAAAAAAATATAAAACTTTAAACGGACGAAATATAATTTTAAAAAAGATGAAATATAATTTCAAAAAAGATAAAATGTAATTTTTATAAAATTTTATATACAGCATTAAAAGAGAGAAAAGTTCAAAAACAATGACTATCCATTCTTATCCGTATACAGCTCTACCTCTCTATATATCATGATATTACCTATAACTTGAATAGGTTGAAAGTCACCTTTTGTGCGACGGTTACTGTGGAAGGCGAAGAACAAAAACCAGAAACGCAGGCAGATTTGTAGACTGAATGGTTGGTCCCTTCCTCAAGCTTTGAAACTTGTTGATCTTCTTCCATTGTGCCAATACTAAATTTCGTTGAGTAATGCAAAGAAATTAAGGTGATCAGAAAATTATGAATAGGTGTACACTGACCGAGTAAAGTGGAAAAGTATTTTCAAGTTACAATGAAGAAGTTGTTAGGATTTTTTTTTTTTTTTTTGGGATCAGGTTATTAGGATTTTTTTAAGTGGGCTTCTTAGGATGAAGATACTGTTAGTACTTTTCTTTTTAATATGCAAGTTTTTTTTTTTTTTTTTTTTATTCTTTTTGTTTAACTTGAAAATCTGAAGGTGCGTTAAAGTAAATAAAAAAAAGTAAAATGTTATTTGCTAATTTCAATCGGACGCTATAAGCCGGCTTCCATCGTGCTTGTGTAAATATTATTCTTGTATTTAACATTTTTTATTTAAGAAGCACTATGATGGATTACAAAATTATTCTTTACCGATACAGCTTAATCTGAGGGTTATTATTAGATCTTAGAGAAACCTTATGTAGTCTCTCTCCCACACTAGATTACAGCCTCATTTTTACTTAACTATTCTGGCATTGTAACCTTTATTCATTGATATAATAGTTTCATTTTGGGTAATTAATCCAAATTATTTGGCAAAAAAAAAAAACTTAATTTGCAGATAGTGCAAAAGGGATGGGATATGGAGTTTTTAAGCTTTTTTTTAATAGATAGCCTAAGTTTTTGAAAATTAAAAAAACAACCGTTTTTAAGTTAATGATATGCTTTTGTATGTCAATGATGGATTGATAGCATTAGTATATCATTGATAAACTGTTGTACATCGATGATGTACTTATTTTAAGTTTATCATTGATTTACTTGGTGGTTTATTCACTTAATAATATACCGGTTTTTTGATGATAAACTATTAGTTAATGAATAATAAACGAATTTATTGGTGATAAACTATAGTTAACAAATAATGTACTAATAGTAATCAGTGATGTACTTAGACTATACACCGGTGTTTATCAATGATATATAATTGTAAAAAATAAAAAGATCATTTTCCTAATTTTCATAAAGTTTTTTCATTATTTTCATAATTTTTGAAAAGTTTAGCCATTTGTTTAACAAGGTGGTCAAAAATAGACTATTTGTCTAATTTTCTTAAAAAAAAAAAAATTGGGGTGGTAAGTTTGATATATTTATCTCTTTTTCATTTTAAGTGGAAATTTCGGTCTTTTAAAGATAATATTTCTGCAAAAAAAAAAATCAAGGAAATATCGATTAAAATGTTGATATTGGAAAATCTATAGCAAATGATAGAAAAGAGCATTTATCGTTTTTTTTATAGCTTAACTATCATTATTTTAGCATTTTCGACCCAGACTTTAATGAAATTTTAGGTAAGGGACTAAATTTAAAACATATAAAGAGTTTAGGATATTAATTGGAACACTTTTTAGTATAAATACTATTTTTAGAAAGAGAAAAAAGTTCAAAGACCTCTCATTTATTTAAACCAAGATGTATCTTATTGAAAATAACAATAATAATAATTGTTGTTGTTGTTGTTGTTTTTGCTGCACTACCTCAGGATTCTACTTAAACCTGCATGAAGAAAAGCTATAGCGATATTCATTTTCAACCAAAAAAAAAAAAAAGGCTATAGAGATATTCGGTTTATATGAGCCTATACCTCGTCAAAAAAAAAAAAAAAAAATTATGATCCTTGTTGATTTGTAGGAGAGAAAAGAATAGGGACAGTATTGGATGAAAGATTTCTAATCCATCACCACTTGCCCTCTGTTACACTCACCTTGTCGCTGTTTGGTTTAATATATCTTAAACTTAGATTACTCCCATGGAAGTAAGGGCTTTGGTAGTTTGATTCTCGGTCTAATATAAAATAGTTTGAGGGGCATGCATTAGATTGCAATTCCAGATGATTATGCTTTCTACCGAACAAACATTAATTAAGATGATTATAATTTCTCTCTCCTTTTTTTCTTAATAAATAAGTTCCTTAATTGATTTTTTCATATATAATATATGATATTTATAAATATATTTTGCTAATAACTGGTCATTTTTCCTTGGCAGATTAAAAAAAAGAAACGAAAATAAAACAAAAAAAAAAGGGAAAAAAATTTGCATTGACAAAATAGACGAAACCATTTGATTTTCAACGCATTTGTCATTTTTTTTTTTAATATTTCTCACTTTTGACAAAACCAAAACTTACCAAATACGATCAGCCGACAACGTCAGAAATTTGGATACCACAATGCAGGCAAATATCAAATCACCAACCACCAATCTACTTGGGAATTGAATTTATTTAATCACTGTTTCACATAAATAATTCACTTTCATTGTTAGTAAAATTTCTCTAACACTACTGAGAAAACAGCCACGTAAATCAAGCCGTTATTGACGACCCATCTGCATGATTGAATTGTGTTTAGATATAACTAACCAAAACATGTCCACCGCTTTCTTCACAACACAACAACATGTCTTTAACAAGTATTGCTTTCTTTCTTTTTTTTCTTTTTCCCTAAAAGATTAAGAAAAACAGCTCAAATTTTTAAATGAAAATATCATTCATAAACACCCGGGATAATCCAAGTCCAAAATGTTGAGCAAACATATATTGACAATCAGTAAATCTGATTCAGTTTGAGGCATTTTGACAGAAGAGTTGATAATAATTTATTTGCGGATTAGGTGAAAACCCAAGAATTGACCGTTGTTTAGGATAAGAACGTGAAGAAAAAGACGGTTTCACTTTCACCATGGATCTGAATTTCAGTTTTCTACTTGCTTGCGGTCAAAATTTAACATTCAGTTAACTGAACATCAAATGATTTGACTTGTAGATGGTGAATTGATCCATAAATCTTTGACATTGTTTTATTCTGTCAAATTTAACAACAGTGTAAAATACTACTGAGAGGGCTCAATAGCTGAATTTTCTGCAAATCAAGTGTCTCACAAAGTCCAGAGGCAGTCTCTGACTATTAATCTTCAAAATGCTCATGTAATTAGAGGAATTACTATGTGCTTTGCACAATTTCAATCCCGATCCAAAACGTGACATAGAAACAATCTGTGAAAGGGGCAACATCTGCCTCATTTGATTTTCACAATTTGATACAACAGTTTCTTTACAAACCAACTAATACAATACATTCCACTTCCTACAAGTTCCACTTTATTGACACTTACCAGTCACTCGACACCATCACACAGGCCTGGACTGGCATTTCTTTCACTATATCCTTTTTCATTTTCATTCTCCTTTCTTTCTTCCTTTTTTTTTTTTACTTGGATTCTAATATGAAGCACTTCTATCTCACAAAGCAACATGTAAGGGAAGCAAGAGAGAGCTAATAAGAAAACAATAAGAGTCACTTTGAAGAAACTTCAGAAGTACAGTTACTAGTGATGGGCAGATCAGACGGTGTGCACACCAGAGCCCTTTGCTGCAGATGTCTCAAGCTCTGCTCCATGCTAACTTGCACCATGTCTGCAAGCATCTTCTTTGCTTTGCTTGATTGCTCATCTCCATCAATCTGTGAGATAATGTTGCAGACTATGTTTTCTAGTGTGTCTGGTTCCAGCTCAGATCTCGGGTACGGAGAGTCCCTCAGCAACCGTAGAAGTGTTTGTGCTTTTGCCTGGGACTTTGGTGTTCCTTGCACAGTTAGCTCAAGAAGTCCCGGGATTACTCCTTCCTTAAGAATTGGTTCTCGATATCTGCAACGGTCACTCTCACACATTGTCAGTAGCACCCCAACAGCATGTTCCCGGCTCTGGAGAGAGCCATTTTCTAGCACTTCAACTACTGCAAGCACCCCGCCATCTTCAGATGTCAAGGCAGTTCTGCCCTCATCAAACTCCACAAGGGATTCTATCAACGTGCAGCACTTTTCAGCTGTCTTTGAAGATTTCTTACAGTTTATAAGCAAATCAACAATAGAAGCAATTGGTTTCGATTCAAGAATGATGATAAGGTTTTTGGGATATGTAGAGAGATTCGAAAGAGCCATTAGAGCATCAATCTTGGCTTGTGAGCTCCCATGTGTAAGGGTTTCAACAAGGAGAGGAATAGCACCAGAAGCACCTATGATTGGCTTGTTGTTGGTGGAAGCAGATAGAGTAAGTAAAGCAGCAGTTGCATACTCCTGTAGATTTGAATTCTCGGATGTAAGGAAACTAATCATCGGTTCTAAAGCACCAGCTTCCACAATCTTGGCCTTGTTCCTAAAATAGTTAAAGCGAGAGAAAATCAGAGTTTAAGGAAATACCACTAGACAAAAAACACAGGACTCTAAAACCTGTTAGAAGCAAAAGCACGTACGTGAATGTTAAAACATAAACAAAAAAACAACTCGGATGAACAACAAAAACACAAAAAGATTGTCCGTCATCAGATTAGAAACTTGGAATTGAATCCACGTGCGCTAAAGATGCGAGCTATTCCCTAATTGTATGAACCCAATGGAGTCCACCAAGAAGAAACCAACCCTCAAAAGTCACAAGTATTCTATTATATTCTAACTTTTAAGGACAATTTAACAAATCACATTTGTTTTGTTTACATTTACATTTGAGGTGGGCACTAAACCATACAATGACACGGCTCCCTGACACTTATTAATTCTTTCATTCCAAGCAAAAGTAAACAAAATAAAAATCTCCCACAAAAACGAGACAGGATTCCAATTATTCGAGTCCTAAGGTAAAGCATAATAATTAAAATTGTCCCACTTCGTATCAAACTTGACAGCTTACAAAAAAATAACCAACTAACCTATGGCTATGGATTCTGAAAGTAAGGAAACCAGAGGACAAAAGATAACCACACCCACAAGCTAAAAAAAAAAAAGGCAAGGAATTAGAATTTAGAACAAACAATTCTTCTTTTAGAAGGCAAGAAGGCAAGATCTAGAATCTAGATCGCTTCCCGAATCAGAATGCTTTACTTCAAAAATACGATCAAAGAAAGACTAAAGTAATAAAAAGGAGAACAGATAGAGTATCATGTGAACCAAAGAATATAGCAAACACTTCATAAATCAACTCAAAAATTTCTTATTGTTTTTAGTCCTTATTTAAAAAAAAAAAAAGAGTTTTATTCCTGGGTAATTATTAAACAGGGTTTTGGGCGTCACTAAAGAGAAAATCAAGGTTCGTTCCCTCCCAGTCAGAGTAGCCAAAAATCAAAGACCTAACTTTCTTTGGAGAGAGTCAAAATTTCTGACTCGTTTTAGCTCTTTTAATTTTACCTAAACTTTGATATTATTCTCAGCAGCCAAACTTTTATCATAAATTAAACCCCTTCTTAAAACTTCTTATTACGGATTTTCTGTTCAAAATTAAAGCACAACTACGTAATCAATTAATCATCCTCCAAAATTTCTCATCTTTGGCACCTTTTTTTTGGTTGGTGGACAATTCGAGGAATAATTTAAAAAAAAAAGAAGAAAATTTACAAAATCTCGTCTCACCGATGATTGAGTTAGTAAATACTAAAATCCTCAAAAGAAGAATTCAGAAGTCCTTTTATTTTCTTTTTAAGCCTCCAAGATTTCTCGTCGGCCAATCAAATAAGAAAGAAAAAAAGGAAAAAGGCAAAAGGCAAATGAAAGAAAGAGGGAGGGAGAATAAAGAAGAGAATCTGCGAGCACTACATACCCAGCTTTATCGTTTTTTTTTTTTGTTTGGCTGTTGAAGTTTAATTAATTAAATTAAAATTAATTCTTCCAGAATATGAGGAATCCAAGAAGAAATACTTAAAAAGAAGGTGACTAAAACAGTTCTCGGATTTCGGAAAAACAAAAGGAATCCACAAACTCCAAGAAGAACTTTCCACGAAACTTGCCATATTACCCAACAACCCCATGAATTTTTTTTTAAAAAAAAGGAAGAAAAGAAAAGGAAAAAGAAATAGAGAAAGAGGGGAGCGTACATTTCGTCTCTAACGGCGAGGTTGAGGAGAGCAAGGAGAGCAGACTCGTTGGACTCGGGCGAGTCGGGGACTCGGAGCATGGAGGTGAGTTGAACAATCGAGTCGGAGAGCAACCGACGGCACCTCTGAGAGGTCTTGGTGAGGCGTCTGATTTCTTTGGCGCCCTCCAGCTGCGAATCGAGATCGTCGGATTGGACGAGGAGTAGGGCCCGCCGTACAGCCGATATTGACGCCGGCGGCGACGTCGTTTCGGCCTTGTAATTTGTGTCGGTGGGGGCAGCGGCCAAGGCTTGGCCCTCCAAAGAAGAAGAAAAGGAAAAGGAAGAGGAAGAGGTAGAGGAAGAGGAAGAGGAGCTGTCGTGGTCCATGGAATTGGAATCACCACAGCTCAGTTTTGGGAAGGAAGAAGGAAGAAGGAAGAAGGAAAAAAGAGCTGGTGAGCGAGGAGAGGATCAGAGAGAAGAAAATCTCGGCGTGGGATTTATTTATGATTTTATTATTGTATTATATTATGATATGATACGAAAGAGAAAGAAAGAAAGAAAGAAAGAAAAACGGATAGAGAGAGAAGGAGGTGGCGAGGTTGGGTTGGCTTGAAGCAACGATTAAAATTAGAGAGCAACGAAAATGACTAAGGGTCACTTAATAATAATATAAAATTTTGATGTGTTTGTTTCTCGTCGTTTCTTTCATTTTCTTATCTTTAACTCCCTTTTTATTTGTAAAAAGTAAAAGAATTATTATACATATGCCTCTTTTTTATTTCTCTTTTGTGGTTTTGGTTTTGGTTTTAGGTTTTTTTTTTTAATTGAATGGTCGAAAAATTTTCAGCATCGCTAGTAGTCATCTCATTTATTTATTAGCAGTAATTTGAACATTTTGACTTTAAATCCCGCATTAAGATAATTTTTAAATTATTCGCACCTTATAGAATTTATGGGTTTTTTAATTGTTGTTTGAAAAAAAGAATAAATTATTTATAATTTGTTTGTTACCTGCCAATCTTAAAATATTTATGAGGTACAAGTCTTATAAAGAGGTAACATTTTGGAATTGAGGTATAACAAAATAAAAAATACCAAAAGTATCAACTCTAATCTGACTTTTGTATAAATTTTGATTTTTCATCCTCTTATTGTTAGTTATTTAAAACGTTGTCATATTAATAAAATAACATATAGAACATTTTTACACTTAAACAACATCTGCTATTTTACTGTCATTAGTTTCAGCAGTTGCAATCTTTGGAATGGCCCCTCTTAAAGTGTGGCACTCAATTAAGAAAGGAAAGGCGTAGCCCTCCAATACCTTTGAAAGAGTCACCCCAAACAACGCCATTGTCACTGCGAATAATGTCGCCTATCGCGAAGCAATTCATCCTATTAATCACAACTATATAAACATTTAGTTTCAGAGCCCGGGGGACCCCATTGAAGAAACCTTTGAAACCAAGCTAATGGTCTAGCACTGCTTGAACTTTGAACAAAAAAGTTTCCTCTTGATTGATGTTCTCTTTTTGCATATATCCCTTTGCTACAAGTTTTGCCTTAAAGTTTTATACCTTCCTATCTACTCATCTAGTCTTCTTGTAGACCCTTTCGTACCCAATCGACTTTAGATTTCATCTCGAACTTTGTTTGAATCCTCTAGGTGTGTCCATAAGTTCCTAGACTTCCTCACATGCCTATAGGTGCGTCCATAAGTTCCTAAACTTTATTCGAAGCCATAGATTCCATATTGGTGTTCGTAGCTATTTTAGAGATTTGTATCAACATCTTCGATAGCTTCCGATATATAGTAGGATCCTTATAGTTTCAACAACCTCAACCTCTAAGCCTTCACCATGATACCTTTTAGGTTATCTGAAACTCTCCCACTGCAACAAGGCTCCCTAGGTCGTTACATTTGTAGTATTCTTTTTCTAATGATTGGATTACTTTCCCTATTAAGAACCACTTAGTAGTCTTATTAGTTAACAACTCCTCAAGCAACACTTTGTTTCAAGGTTTCATGTTTTATATGTACCTTTCTTTCAAGAACATTGCAAGTGTGGAGACCAAGACCTTATTTTCTCTCAAACTAAAGGAAAAACCTTCCTTTGGCTCCCTTAGGATATCCTAGAAACATGAAAACTTATGAATGTGATTCCAACTTATAAGCCTTCTTGTCCAAGTTGTGTGCCAAACAACTCTAGCAGGCTAGACTAAATCAGAGAGTGGACAAACTAACATGTTATTATAGACTGAAAACAAAAACACACAAGGAAAACACCTACAAGGCAGAAATAACAATGCCTTTATTTTTCGTGATATCTACCACTAGGCGGAAACACAAACCTCAACATGGAGAAAGCCTCCAGAGTGATTCCAACCACCTGAGTAGAGAGACTAAGGAATGCAATGTTGCACATAGTTCAAAACACCATAGAAGGAACACCCTTTTGCCATCGCATGAGATCCACACATTGTTGCCAACCTATGGCCAACCTAACTACTTGGCTTATAGAGAGTCTCATTGCACCATAGGGAGCAAAACGCCCAATTCACTGGTCTATCCCATACATCTTTCACCAACAAACACGGCCACCACACCATTCTCAACAAGATGTTAATTGTATCATGTCATGCCATGCCGACCAAATCCATGATTAGACATGCTTATACGTGTTTCGTGTTGTGCTAGGGCCATCGTGCTCAAGGAATTATGGTGCTTTATTCATGCTTATGCTTGTCATGTCATGTCATGTCTAATTCACATGCTTAAAACTATGAGCTCAGTCTGAGCCACCACCTTATCTCATGCTTAGCCTAGCCCAATAAAACCTCATGCTATTTCGTGCCTAGCCTAGAATTTTTCGTGTGCCATCATTCTTTATTGGATGACTCAAGCCAATCAACATCACCCATATACACACACGCACCTCGGCTCCAACCTGTAACATTATTGCAATAAGAAGGAAAATACATCGAGGGTATAGACACACCAGATTGTGGATACACCCCACACCAGTGGTCAAAATGATACACTACCATCTTTTCCTTTTTGTCATAGAGCCTTCTTTTTTGCCACGAGGCGAAAGCCCCACAAGATTTATTACCATGGAGTCTGAATCTCCATCTCGAGGGTTGAAAATCCACAGAGTCTAGCCCTAAAAGGGAAGCATACACAAACCCTAGCCTACATAAGAGAAAGACTCGCACAACCTTTAGACCTTGAGGTTTTAATTCTTTACTTGATCCCCTAGTTAAATTCAAATTTATCAAATTCACTCTATGGGCATTTGGTTCACTAATTTGAACCAAAAAAGTAGACTGCTATAAGTTTTTTTTTTCACAAAATTTAAATTGTTACATTGTTTTCTTTAGTATAAACTGGTGAAATAAAGTCTCATCTTAGTAATTTTAATTTGCGATCCTGGTTTGGCAAGGGACCACGTGTGTGTGGATGACAAAGGCGGCATGATCATACTAAACTCATGATTTATGATGTAGGAAAAAAAATTTAATTATGGGCTATGGTGCTATGATCACACGTGGAAAATGCACATATATAACACATAGAAATCCCTAATGATTGGAGCAACCTTTGGAGTTTTGTTAGGTCCTTCTCATTGGCTTTTTTGCCACGTGGAAATTTGTAGAGTGTAAGTTCTGATATACAAATTAATAAAAAAAAATCATCATAAATTAGTAAAATGAAAATTCATAATTACTTCCTTTCTTTGGGTTCAAGCGATTTTCCAATAAGACTCTTCTCATCTTTTTACTAAAGCAAGGGTTACAAACCTAATGTACTTTTTTTTTAAGATTTAATTATAAAATCTCTCTCCATGTAGTATATAGTTCCATACTCAACATATATCATTCTATTAGGATTTTTAATACTATTGAAAATGTTGACAAAAAATTTTCTGCTCAAATTTTTAACAAAAATTAACGCATAATTGGTATCTAATATATACATTTAGAAACATTTTAGTAATTCTATTATGTTTAAATCTAATTAGAACTTAAAAGTTGAATTAATTAAAAATTATTATTGCTAAGTTGATTTAATTAAAAAATTTTATTTCCTTGTGTGAAACATATTATTTATATTTAAAAAGTTAATATAATAAGCTTTTTTATTAATAATTTCTAAATGAGATGAACTATTGTTAGGTTCTCAAATTCTCCCCAACTAGCAATCAATACGCTCCAACTAGAGCAAAATTGGAAACTCAAAAAGAAACAAAAATAAAAAGGATTGGAATGATTAGTTTTATGGTTGGTTGTTTCGTTACTTTTTTTTTTTGTCCAAGGTCATGTTTTGTTACTTTTATGTATATATAGTAGTTGAAAACATACCAAATGTCTATTTAGTTTGTCAAATGTTTTTGATAACATATTCTTGAAATAAAAATTTTGATGGAGAAAAAAGAATTTATAAAAACTTAATTGAAGATACGTATTGCAACGACCTTATTTAGATGGCCGTTATTTAGTTACATAATTTTGATATTAAACACCCTTTAACAGAAATTACTTAAATTTTGTGGTATATATATTTTTTAATATGAAATAATAATTTCTTGAGACATATTAATCATAATTTCACAAAATCTTAAAAAAAAAGATGTTCTTAACTTAAATTAAAATCTTCTAAAACAATTTTAAAATAAATATCGTTACATAATCCTTATTTCAGATGCTTTTTTAAAACCTTTCCAAAATTAATCGTTATATTCTAGTGCAACATTTTGTTAGACATGTATACTCTAAGGAGTAAAATATTGTGATATATTTTTGGAGATATTTTATCAATAAATAACTTATTTATTGTTCATATACCAATTTTTGTCCTCTTTACGTTTATATTTGTTGAACAGATGTTAAGCAAAACAAAAGTCTGAGACTGTTAATATAAACTTTTAAGAATTGTGTATATAATGGACAGATTATGTAGAAGATATGACTCTAATAGTGATGGTCTAAATCATAAAATCCGTAATCAAGGGAATACAGTTGGGCACTTTATTCATACTAAGATTGTTATGTTGTTTATATTCTTGACGGGAGATGGTTTGTTTTAGCTATCGGAGTTGGACTCTGCGAATAGAAATATTGGTACATTGTCATAACTGATGATGTATTGGATCGAGACATAAAATGAAATTGATTTACCTTAAACAATCATATGTGTTGTATCTTAATCCTGAAATGACTAATAGGCCCGTTATCTTGTCTTATGCCTTTTGATGTACGAAAATATGACATCCTGACTTTGTGATGGTACATTTATCGGTACGTTGGAGACATAACTTTTGATAGTGTAGACTTGTTATTCATAGATATGGAATCCATTGCTCCATTGGTAGAGTCAATGATATTCTCTTATATGCGTTATCTTGTAATTGAAAAACTGGAGCGCTTAACTATTTGGATACGTAGGTGTAATCGAATAGTATACTGTCCTTGAATGGTAAGTTTTCTAATGTTGAGATAATGGAACGTAAGATAAAAAATAATTGGGAATGTAAGATGGAATTTATCCTTAAGCCAATTATGAATATCGTATGGAGGTATAACACATCATGATATGTCATAGACACTTAGCTAATTTAGGCTTCGTAATTAGTTCAAGAGTGCAGCTCTAAGCTTTTAGTGGAGTGGCGTTAGAGTTGATAATTATAAAATGTGTATCCATGATATTATATTTTATAATTATCAGAGCTTGAACTATATAAATCCATCAGGTCCCCTTTTTAGTTAATAACAAATCCTGTAACGATACGGCGTGCTTTTCCAATAAATTGGTAACTTATGTTGAATTATTAGATTGACTGAAATTCGATAGGATCATATAATTCATGTCTATTTATCGGTTGAATTAATTTTATAAATTAATTCAAGACAAACTTATTAGATTATTGGGAATATTTATTTTCCTAGAGATCATTTGAATATGACTGTTTTAATCAAATAGCTTTTCCGTTGGGTTATTTGAATTAAAACTGAGGCTCCATCCAATGAATCTTGGGTGGAAAATAAAGGATTCTTAGAGATCATATTATCGCAAGCTTAGTAGACCGATCACTTAGTTGGGCCTACCGATGGAGCAAGTTTAACAGGCCGATTAGTTAGTTCAGTCTGTCAATCTAACAATAATTTGATCACGTATTTTTTATGCGATTTTATTAAAAGTTGATATATATTTGAATTTTTAAAGCCTTATCTGATAATGAACAACCTTAGGGATGACCTTTATAAATAGAAAGTGAGTTTTCATAGTTATTCAAATCAGTTGAGAAGTTAAGAGTGAGTACTTTGGTGTTAGATACTCTGAAACTTCCTGAGAGCTTTTGTTCACGATCACCAACTATTGCACTGGATCTTCTCAATTGATTAGAAGGAAAGTCACCGGTGGAAGAACTGTACGACTTGTGCCCACATACATTCTAATTGTGGATAGAGAATAGCAAAAAAGACCAGTTGGTTGAAGCTCTTCTAGAAAGCCTTTTCTCTTCACTGATTGTAAGAGCTCTTCAACATCAAAGGTTAGAAAGATCTATAATTAATTTATGTGTATAGCATGTCAAACTTGTGTTTTGAAAAATACTCTGATTTAAAATTTTTAAAATTTCGCTAAGTACTCATTTTCTAACACACTTTAAATCTTAGAATCTTCTAAACTAAGGTTGCATGACATGTATATTTATTGCATTTTCTGCTGCAACTTTTTAAATCTTAGAATCTTCCAATCTAAGGTTGTATGACTATAACCTCGGTTTTCAATAACACACAAACATACATAAAACTATTGAAACATACATGCTTGAATACTAGTGAAACATATATACATATTTTATATTAAACCTGTTACAGAAGATTTATTTGTAAGCGGTATCTATTCCCACCTCTGCCATTCGTCTGCGGTTCGCCACTGCCTATCAAGTATTGCTGATAGGTTTCTTACCTACAATATGAACATAACTGAATGAGCTTTCGTCTAGCAAGTAGGAATTCATACTCACAAAACATAACATAAAAACATTTATTAAACCTACAACACGACATAGTTTATTTTAAACCTATTGCGGAAGATTTATTTGTAAGCGGTATCCATTCCCACCTCTACCATTCGTTCGCCACTACTGTCTATCAAGTGTTGCTGATAGGTATCTTACCTACAACACGAACATAACTGAATAAGCTTTCATCTAGCAAGTAGGAATTCATACTCACAAAACATGACATAAAACATTTATTAAAACAGGCATGAGCTGATTATATTTCATTATAAATATGTCTTATGGATCTATCTAATCATACTTAATGGGCTGAGTGTTTGTACTAGTTGTACACCATCATCGGAAAGTTAGCGTTCACGAAGTAATAAGTGTATAATTCTTCATATTTTGTATCAGTTTTCCTTGCATTTATTGTCTAAGTTAATGGGCTGAGTGTTTGTACTAGTTGTGACCATCATCGGGAAGTTAGCGTTCACGAAGTAATAAGTGTATAATTCATCATAATTTGTATCAATTTTTCTTGCATTTATTGTTTAAGTTTTTGAGTAATTTTATGTTTTTATTTTTATTTTGTGTTTTTAGGAATTTTAATACTAAAGAGTAAAAACAAGGTAAAAAATGAATATTTTTAGAGTTTAAAATATCAAGCATTTAATTTGAAGTCTAACAAAAGTCACGGATCGCAAATCAAAGTTGAAATGGTTGAAAAACGATGAAAATGACATTGAAGTCTGAGCTCCGCGCGGCAGCCCATTTTCGCCCACTGCAGTCCCATACCACGCCCCAGCAGGCCTCCAGCGCGTCCTTCTATATATGCACACACACGTTAATAGGACCTTACATACGTGGCCACAAGTAAGAGAACTTAAATGCTTATTAATGAGGGCACTGTTGACTCTTCAGAAAAACTGGGCGTATTTTTATAACTAGTTAAAACATGAGCTATATTTGTGGGACTCAACGGAACTTTTAGAATTTTCCCCATATATATTTTTGTTTGTATGTCAAAATTAATTAATCAGTTAGGTCCTTTGTTTGGGTAAATATAATGTGTTAACTAGCATACTTGCGATTTTAAACTTTAAAAGAATTGCTTCAGTTACTTTATAATCTATGAAAGGTCCAACACTGGATGATAATAATATAATATTGTTGGATTAATACGAGGAAGGAAACTAAAAAAAATATGTGCCGGGATGCATCGTTAGGAAAATAAGTGAAGTTTATATATATATATACTTTAATAATAGTAACGTCATACTTGTTTGGGTACATCTAATTTCCAGCTTCGATGATCTCTTCGGGAATGTTTATACCGATCTTTATGGGATAGAGCATGTGATAAAGGTTATTAGTCATGTGATTCTTATTCAAAGTCACACGAGCCCAATAGTCCCATCTCTCTCATTTCACCAAGGAGATATAAGAACAACCACTAAAATTTGATCTGTATAGAAACATTGAATCTTCAATTGAGGGAACATTACAAATTATGTTTTTTTTTTTTTTTTTTTTTGTGAAAACCATCCGGTATCTGGACCCACCACATAGAGGCACGAACCCACAGAAAGGGTATGCGGGAACCCATCTATTACCGCTTCTAGACATCTATATCTGTGATTACAGTTCTTACCGTATTCAAAAAACAGAATTTCAGCCAAAC
>CAMOHE010055109.1:102361-112837 GCA_946598075.1 Artocarpus hirsutus
ATATATATATATATATATATATATATATATATATATATATATAGATCCCTCTAAACTTGGAATTAACCTTGAAAAAGAAAATGTTTTGACGATCAACAATCCAATGATTGCATAAAATGAGATATATATATATATATATATATATATATATATAGATCCTTCTAAACTTGGAATTAACCTTGAAAAAGAAAATGTTTTGACGATCAACAATCCAATGATTGCATAAAATGAGATGGATATTGTAGTTTTGGGGTCTTGAGATAAAGGGACTCCGTCAAATCGATGAAAAATTGGACGACTTTATAATTTGACTGTGCAATAAAACAGTAGAAACCTACTTTTTGAAGTAAGAGGTTTAAACTGAAATGACTATGAGCCGGTTTGGTTGAAAGGTTTACATTGTTTGAACCAAAATCTTATTTTCTTTGAACTAGTTTTTGGCAATTAAAACTTCAAATCTATTTCAAACCATGATGTGATAATTTAAACTTAAAATTTTCTTCAAATTTAAAATTACTTCTCCTTGTTTTCAAGATTTTGAACTTATTTTTCAAACTTTTATTTCATACTACAAAGTTCGAATCATCATGTTTTCTCAAAGATGGCTCCTTTATAATTTTTTTTTTTTGTTTTCTCTGCAGTTTTCTTATATGCTTCTTTTTATTGTTGTTGTTGTGGAGTAACTAATGGTGATCGAATGGGAGCACAATAGTACTTTCCGGAAAGATCAAGATGTCTTTCTCTCTTGTGTTATGTGAGAATTAAGTCAAGTTAATCAAGTAATTATATTTATTTGTGTTGTACGTATACGACCCCCTGAGAGTTTGTAGCACAACTGTCATCTTGATTTCATCCAATGTTATCTTGCCACTCACTATCCAACATATAATATAATATACTA
Organism: Artocarpus hirsutus; assembly: GCA_946598075.1. Taxonomy (NCBI): domain Eukaryota; kingdom Viridiplantae; phylum Streptophyta; class Magnoliopsida; order Rosales; family Moraceae; genus Artocarpus; species Artocarpus hirsutus. The sequence goes on from CAMOHE010055109.1 coordinate 103,263, forward strand.
CTAAAAAAAAAAAAAAGCTCGCCTTAGCCGACTAAGAGCATAAATATATATATATAAAAAAAATATTCAAACGAGAATTAATTATTTGCGGTTCTAGATCGAAGTCAACCTGCAATGTAGATAATAAAATAAAATGGAGTATATCTTGCGCAAACCCAATGAAGATAATCATCCACATGTTCTTGTTTCTGATCAGACAAGGAGAAAGAAGCAAGAGCTGGCATTGAAATCAGGGCAATTCCTTGTCTCAAGGAGCTTTTGTTTTTCCTTGCTATGAACTTGGAAACTCTGTCACTACAGGTCATATTCCCTCAACCCCCATGTTAATTTACGTCTATATATATTTTGTAATTTGGTCCCCTCTTATCTCCAAATTTTGTCATTATTGAGCACTTAGCTGTTTATGAAATCTACCTAGACAGTTTAAGTATCACTAAAAACGCTTAATTAATCATTGTTTTGCCACAGTCCATACTTAGCTGCATATAATCTGTTTGTTAATTTTTTGTTCGTTTTCTTTTTATTTTTTTGCATTGATTAATCAATTATTGCTGACCAGAATTCTAATATTGATGAGAGAAAAAAAAAATATTACAAAGTGTTAATGGAAAATAAACAATACGAGAGAAATAGTAGCAAATAGCAGATTTTAACAATGTTAGGTGCTTCCAGAATATAAAATAAATAACATTAATTTTTAAACCTGATTTTGAAGAAACAAATTGCAATAATTCCTTGGTTATGCAAATCAAATCCTAATTTTGCATATTAGAACAATATAATTTTCACAATTTCATAATTGAGAAACAACATACCTTAACACTAGAGGAATCTCGAAAAAACCAAGCCAGCATAGAGCCGCTCATATATTTCTCTCCCTTAACTCTCCATAATGTTTTATATTATGCTTCTACCTGATGGAATAACACTTTCACTTATTATTTTTAGGATGGAGAAAGGACTAGTTTTTTAATAAATAGGGTTAGCACTTTCCATCACAGTGCCACTTAAATTAAGAAACTAACTTCCCTAAAACTTACGAATAAGATTTTAGCTCTATTATTTATATATTAAGCCTTTATAATTAATTAAATAAATATCATATAATATATGTACGTGGACCATAAAATTCTAACATTCTCTTGCTTGGCTCATGTGATTTTCTTTCACTTCATGGCTTAATAAATAAAACAAAATGCACAAAATATCATGTCAAAACATGCATAAATTGGTCACACCATAAAGTTATAATTAAGTAAAAATTAATAAAAGTCATAGCGGTTGTATGTCAATATTTCGACGTAGTTCCTTCTATGTATTATGACATTAGCTAACATGATCTGTAATTGAGAAGTATTACAATCGGTTCATGATAATGTCTTTGTCACAGACTTTTTTGTTTTCTTAATTTGTGTGCAAATCGTGCATACAAAACAGAAAACAAGAATTTTCAGAAACATTTAATCAAGCTCCAGAGTGTTCGATAAATAATCATTGCCTAAGACTCGTAATTTGCAAGTGGTCTTTTATGTCTTAGTAGCACTTCCTTCATTATTAGACTTTCAATTATAAGTCGTGCAGTTAATCAATTAATTTAACACTCTTGTTTCTGAACTATCTTATACACAACAAAACCTTAACATATGTCCCCGACCATGGGCGATGATCCGGCGATGGAAGGCGATGATCTTCGATCATGACAACATATCGCGACTTAGGTGCAACAGAGAAAGCTCAACGATGACTGGCTTCCTAAATCGACGACCATCCAATGATGTTGTGGCGGAGAGGAAAAGAAGACGAAAAAAAAATATAACTAGTAGCTCAAACCAATAGAGAGAGAGAGCTAGAAAACTGGTAGAGAGAAGAGAAAAAAAAAATCTTAAAAAAAGTAAAAAAAGGGTTTGATTTGTTTATAACTTTTGGTAGAGAAATGTGATATCAACTAGAAGGTATAGTATTTTTTGACAGCTGGCAACATTGTTGGTGTTGGTAAGTCCGATGACGTCGTCTGTAAATTTTTGTATTTATATAAAAATATAGTATTTTTATGTAAATATTATATTTTCTGACCGCTAACAATGGCGCCAATGTTAATGATGTTCAATGATGTTGCTGCTAAATTTTTATATTTACATGTTAATACTATATTTCTAGTTGCCAGTAATGTCACCAACAATGCCACCAACATTAGTGATGTCTGGTAACGCTATCGGCAAATTATGTATTTGTACAAAAGTATGATATTTTCATGTAAATACTGTATTTTTTGGACACCAATTGTCTGACATAAGGATAAAAATGTCCATGTTATTGTCGATATTTCTACGACAATATCCATACTTTGAAGTCTTGACATGGATATAGGGGGTATGATTTTTCTTCTGAGATGTTTGTATAATATTTACAATATCCACAAATATCCATAATATCAGTGAATATCTGATAAAATCCATTATATTTTTAAAAACTTTCACAAAATATCCAAAAAGGCTGGGAATTTTCTTTTTTGCACATAAATCAAATTTGTAGGACTTCTTTTAATTATTTTTCAATAAAATGTGATGAATATTTTGAACCTAAAAACAATAAAAAATATTTTTTAAGACTTATTTAGTCTTTAAATAATTTTTTTACTTTTGAAAAAATGGTTCGTGACTCTTATGCAAAGCCTTATGTCATATTACATATAGATGTGTGTATTATATTTTTACACTTTTTGTCTACTAATTCCAATTATTGTTCTTCATGGAGCATATATATGTTGGAAAAATAGTAATGTAGCAGAAATTTTAAAATTTTTAATCAAAGTTTTTTTCAAAACACAAGTTTGATATGTTATATGCACAAATTAGTCAAATCTTACTAACCTTATATACTAAAAACCTCTTGCAATCAATGTAGAGAAGAACGTTCTAGAAGAGCCTCAACCAACTAGTCTTCTTTGCTGTTCTCTATTCACGATCGGAGTGCGTGTGGATGCATGTCATATTGCTCTTTCCTTGGTGACTCTCTTTCTAACCAATTGAGAAAACCCAAAACTACAATTTGTGATTTGTAAACAATAGCTCTTAGGGGAGTTTTAGAGACTTATAGACTAGAGTGCTCAATTTTGATTTCTCAATTGATATAAATAACATAGAAAACTCACTCCCTATTTATAGAGGTCGTTCCCATGGTTGGTCCTTTTCAGATAAGGCCTCGAAAATTCGAATCTGGATCAATCTCTGATAAAAACATGTGAAAACGCGTAATCAGATTATCGTTCGGTCGGTAGGCCGCACTTGTAGATGGCCTACCGAACTTACTCCATTGGTAGGCCAAAATTAAAGATCGGCCTACCGAGCCAATGATAAATGATCCTTATTGATCTTTTATTTTTCAACCGAGATTCTTAGGATAGAGCCTCACTTTTAAGTCAAATAACCCAATAGAGAAGCTATCTGATTAAAACAATCATATCTAGATAATCTCTAAGAAAATAAATATTCTCGATAATTCAACAAGTTTGTTTTGAGTTAATTTGTACAAAATTAATTTAACCGATAAACAGGCATGAATTATCTAATTCTATCGAATTTCAACCAATCTATTAATTTAATATAGGTCACCAATTTATTGGAAAAGTATGTTGCATCATTACAAGATTTATTATAAGCTAGCAAAGGAGATCTGATGGACCTATATAGTTCAAGCTCTTGATAATTATAAAACCCGGTATCCTAGATATCTGTTTCATAATTATCAACTTTAATGTGACTCCACTAAAAGCTTAGAACAGCACTCTCAAACTATATAAAATTACAAAGCCTAAATAGCTAAGCATCCATGACAGATCATAATGTTTTATGTCCCCATAGGATATCCATAATCGGTTTAAGGATAAATTCTGTCTTATCTTCCTGATTATTTTTCTCTTACGTTCTATTATCTCACCATTAGAAAATTTACTATCCAAAGACAGTATACCATTCGGTTACACCTATGTATCCAAATGGTTAATTGCTTCAGTCTTTCAATTACAAAATAACGCATATAAGAGGATATCATCGACTCCTAAAGAGGAGCTATGGATTCCGTATCTATGAATAAAAAAGTCTATGCTATCAAGAGTCATGCCTCCAACGTATCAACATGTGTACCAATGAAAATGTAGATATCACCTTTTGATACATCAAAAGACATAAGTCAAGACAACGGACCCATTATTCATTTCAAGATGAAGATATAACACAAATGATTGTCTAAAGTGAATTGATTTACTGAGACAAAATTATTAATCTAAATCAATTACACTTTCTGTCCTGATCCAATGCATTATCAACTATGACAATGCACCAATGTTTCTATTCACGGAGTCCAACTCCGACGGCTAAAACAAACTATCTCTTGTTAGGGATATAGACAACATGACAATCTTTGCATGAATAAAGTGCCCAACTTTATTCCCTCGATTGTGAATCTTATGATTTAGACCGTCACCTTTAGAATCATGTCTTTCGCATAATCTGTCCATCATATGCCTGATTGTAAAGGCTTAGATTGACAGTCTCAGACTTTTGTTTACTTATCATACATTCAACAAATATAAACGTAAAGAGGACAATATTTGGTACATGAATAATAAACAAATCATTTTGATAAAAATGTCTCTAAAAACATGTTACATTTTTACTTCTTAGGACATACATGTCTAACAATCTCCTACTTACACTGAGTGAGTAAATATGACAAATCTTGCATCCTCATAGCTTCTACATGTCTCTCAAAGACCCTCGCAGTTAGTGTCTTTATGAATGGATTAGCTAAATTGTCCTCTAACGCGATTTTGCATACTGCAACATGCCTGCCATCTACGAAGTCCTTTATCACATAATACTTTCGATTAATATGCTTACTTTTCTGGTGAAATCTTAGTTCCTTAGCATTAGTTATCGTTGTAGTGTTATCACAATATAGCGATACTGCTTTATCCATACCAGGAACTACCTCAAGATCCCCAAGGAACTTGCGGAGCCACACTGCTTCTTTCGAATCATCACTAGCTTCCACATACTCGGCCTCCATCATTGAATCTGAAGTGCAATCTTGTTTGACACTTCTCTAAACAATGGCACCGCCGCCCAGAGTAAACAAAAAACTAGTAGTCGATCTCCTTGAATCTAGACAAGATTGGAAATTTGAATCAGTATATCCTAGAGGTGTTAAATCCTCACTCGAATATACAGGCATATACCTTCAAGTCCTTCGTAGGTGCTTAAAAATATGCTTGACCACAACCCAATGGTTCAGTCCTAGATCCGCCTAAAATCGATTTACTATCCTAACCGCATAACTAATATTCGGTTGTGTGCAAAACATGGCATACATGAGACTACTCACTGCTAAAGCATAAGGTACCTTCTTCATGTATTCTTTTTCTTCCTTAGACTTTGGCTAGTCTTTCTTAGAAAGAGCAATTTTAAACCTAGATGGTTGCTTACCTTTCTTGGAATCCTGCATTGCAAACCTTTTGAGAATTTTATCTATGTAGCCCGCTTGGGACAAAGTTTTCATTTTATTCTTCCTATCTCGAAAAATCTGGATACCGAAAATAAAATTAGCCTTACCCAAGTCCTTCATGTCAAATTGCTTGATCAACTATAATTTGACCAATGACAACGCCCTAACGTCATTGCCAATTGGCAAAATGTCATCTACATAGAGTAGTAGAAAAACTACTTTTCCATCCTTGAAATGTTTGTAAACAGATGGTTTATCCACATTTTGTACGAACCTATAAGTCTTGATCACTTGATCAAATCTTATGTTCTAAGAACGAGAAGCCTACTTAAGTCTGTAAATTGACTTTAGCAACTTACAAACCTTACCTTCCTCAAGATAGCCATTAAGAAAAGCCATCTTGACATCTATTTGCCAAATCTCGTAGTCGAGAGTGGTAGCTATGGACAAGAGAATGTGGATGGACTTAAACATGGCAACAAGCAAAAAGGTTTCCTCGTAATCGATTTCTTCCTTTTGTGCGTATCCCTTAGCTACCAATCTAGCCTTATAGGTTTCAACTCTTCCATCCACTCCTCTCTTTCTCTTATAGATCCACTTACACCCTATAAGTTTTACCCCTTCGGAAAGATCTACAAGTTCCTAAACCCGATTAGTCTCCATAGACTTCATCTTAGTGTTTATAGCTTCTGTCCAGAGTTTTGAATCAACATCCTCCATAACTTCTTTATAAGTATAAGAATCCCTATCATGTTCAACTGGTTTAGCAAAGAAGGTTTTACCATTGAACATATATCTCTTGAGTTAATGCCCGATCCTCCCACTACACCGAAGCCCCTTAGGTTCTTGTTCGTGTTCGATTGGTTTTTTTGCACTGATTAGAGTGATTTTTACTGGAACCCCAGAGTCCAACTCCTCAAGCACCACTTTACCATGAGGTTTAAAGTCGTCCATGTAACTTTCCTTTAGGTTATAGAAATAACCCCTTTTAGTTCATTTTGGATGTCCTACAAACACACAAACTTCTGAACATGCTTACAACTTATTTGTTTCATTAAACAGGACATGAGCCGGACATCCTCATATGCGAATATGGTTTAAGGATGTCTTCTTGGCCGTCCACAACTCGTGAGGATTTTTTGGAACCAATTTTGAAGGCACATTGTTCAAAAGATAACATGCGGTTTGTAGTGCATATCCCTAAAAGAATAAAGGCAATGATGAATAACTCATCATGGACTTGATCATGTCCAACAAAGTCTTATTCCTTCTCTCCGCTACGCCATTCTGCTGCAGAGTGCCCGATGCAGTGAAATGGGATAAAATCTCATTCTCTAAGTGTCCCAATAACTCATTAGAAAGGTATTTACCACCTCGATTAGAACAAAGTGCCTTTATGGGTTTACCCAATTGCTTTTCTACTTTAGCTTGAAACTTTAAAAGTGACAAAGTACTCGTACCCTCCCCGTGCGTGGATGTTCATAGGCTCGCAAACATCACTATGCACAAGTTCTAAAACCTCTTCAGCTTTATTGCCCTTAGACCTAAATGGTTTTTTGGTCATTTTACCTTCCAAACAAGGTTCACATTGTGGTATAGATTCTATCTTTAAATGACTTAAAGGTCCATCCTTTACCAATCTTTAAATCCCATTTAGGTTAATATGACCTAGTCGCAAATGCCAAAGATAAGTCTTATAGAGTGAGAAGTTTTAAGTCTTTTAGAGTTATTATCATTAACCTCAGCATTAAGCAGTAAGTCCATCTTAGGTTTGATAAAATATAGATTATTTTGCATCCATCTATCACAAATAACAGATTTGTTTTTATGAATCACCACTTTATTATTAAATGAAATCAAATAGGAGTCTTTAAATAAACAAGCTATAGAAATTAAATTCCTTTTAAGTTTAGGAATATAAAAACAATCTCACAAAATTGAACTCCCATACTTGTCAAAATAAAGATGGACATCTTCCACTACTTCAGCTAGGACCAAGGATCTATCGTCCATCTGAAGCTTGAAGTCTTAACGTAGCAGACTTCTCATTTCTTTGAACCCCAAAGAAACACAAACATGATTAGTTGCTATAGAATCTATGACCTAAGTGTCATTGGATTCCTCAATTAAACAAGTTTCAATAACCAGAAGATCATACCTACCTCCCCAAGAAAAGAAGTTCTTGCAATTATTCTTAATATACCCGACCTTCCCACAAAAAAAGCATTTAAGCTTCTTTAGGTTCTTTTTTTTCTTCATCTTGTTCTTGCCATTCGTAGGCATAAAATAATTTCGGTTCTTAGCCCGTTGATTCTTTCCATTCCTAGGGTTGACATTGGAACCTAAAGTAGCTGCCAAGTTGGCCTCACCACCAACAGCAGTTTACCTGATCAGTAATTCAAACTCTTTTAACTGCTTCATTAACTCAGTGAAGGTCATATCCCATCTATTGCTCAAATTAAATGTAACTCTAAATGGGATAAACTCCTTAGATAGAGTGTCAAAGACTATAGTCATATGTGTTTCAGCATCAATGTCAACTTCATTGGTTTAAGCCTCGGTGAGATAACCTATGACCAACATCATATGCTCTTTCACAGACGTCCCCTACCTTTGTTTGTGGTTTAGAAGTTTCCAAAGTGCCCCTTGCCGCTTTGTTAGGGCCTGGCCTCCAAACATGTCTTCAAGATTATCCAAGATCTGCTTTGCAGTCTCACAATCTTCAAGTTGAGCATGTAGTAAACTTTTCATTAATCCAAATCCTTTGAGTATCAAGAATATAAGTTTTTAGAGTTTTCATCCCTCTTAAACTTTTGATACTCAGATATCTTTGCTACAGTAAAAACTAAAATTCTCTCTCCTATATTTGAGAAAAAAATCATAACTTCTTCGTTTGATATCCAATTGAAATGATTCTTTTTTCACTATATTCCTAATAAAGAAAGGAATAAATCAATATCCATATTGCATATTTTTTAAGATTATTAACATTAAGATTTTATTACATTTATTAATAAATTAAAAACTATCTTCGCTACCTCTCCAAACATAAATTTCAATTTTATGCCATACTCAGATTAAAACTTAAATGCACATCCAAACGTCAATTCGAATAACAATTCAAATCACTAACTCAAATCCTAATTCAAATACACTAACTCAAATTAAATCACTAATTTGAATCTATTTACCAAACGGACCCTATATTTTTACTCCTTAAGGTATACATGTCAACAATTTATACATGGTACAACTCAAGTAAGTCGAATTGATGGGAATTCCACTGTTCTAAGTTTTAACTCCATGAGCTTAGGAACTAACTAAAGTTTTTATGAATATAATATTCATTATAGCTCTCAAACTAAGATGAGTTTAGAAGTACAAAACCAAAATGGTTTTTTTGATATACTTGTATATCCTCCACAACACAATTAGTGTTGAGATGTCACTATTGTTGGGTTTTGTTAGATTTTGTGATTCAAATACGCAGCGAAAAATAAAAATTAATTCCCACAAAACCCTCGCAGGATCTATGCAATTCGATTAGATTGATAAGAAAGTCATAGAATCTTACCAGGATGACAAAAAGGCAAGATTCTGGAAGGGAGAGTGCGGGTTCACTCTGGTGACACCCTAACTCGAGCTTTTAGTAATCAGAATCGGATTCAGACGTTGTTACTTAGAGCAACGTCCTCTGCAGGTATCCACACGAACAGACTCTCTCAAAAACAAATTGGTGTGCTAGCACCCTGTCTTTTGCGTTAAAAGACTCTCTAATTTTTAGGGTTTTAATGTTTTTTGCCCTTTTAGAATGATAGAACACCTTCTTTTTCTTAATTCGGCTAAAAACCCTAAAGCAGATATATATATATATATATTGACTTCGAGATAGTGTCAGATTTTAACTAGGGTAAACTGTAATTCGAATATGATTCAGAGAATCTAGATAATGCTTGTAATTCGAATATGATTCAAAAAATCTAGATAATATCAGTAATTCGAATATGATTCAGATAATCTAGATAATGTCAGATTCAATGAACCTAGACATATCTAGTACATTGAATCTGGAC
>CAMOHE010055110.1:0-34365 GCA_946598075.1 Artocarpus hirsutus
TTCAAGTATTTAGTTCTTATATATTTGAAAAGAAAGAAATCACTTCTTATTTTCATTGTTTTACGGAAGCTTTTAAAAAGCGTACATGTTATATAATCAACGTATGCATGTCGCAGGGGAAAAAAATTAAACCTTGATAGAATTAAGCCTATGTTGGCCTAATAATAACGATTTTGAGAACCTTCTTTCCCCATAGAGCTCTATTGGGTGGATCAATTTATTAGTGGAGCATTTGATATCTTTGGTTATGGGCTTAGTTGGTATCAACGTATTGGCATGAGTGAAAGATTGTGAGAAACGTCGAGAGATAATAGGTGGTTCTCCAAAGGAAGAATGAGAGATTGTGAGCTCCATGAATTAATGCCCACAAAAAGGATAGAGGAGAACAAGGAAGTGTAGATAACAAATGCTTCAAGCACTTTGAAATTTATAGATAAATATGAAAAGTCTTCCATGATTATGTTCAAAGAAACATAATATAATTGAGAGCAATACAGCGTATGTAGTTGACTTTTAAATATTATTATCAAAATTATTCGGGACTCAACTGGCCCAAAATAATTTAAGGACTACATTGCGTGAAGGAGAAAATTTTAGGCAGTAAATCCGCTAAAAGTCCTATTAAATAAACAAATGTTATATGCTATATCACATTTTTTAACAATATATTTATTAATGCTACACTTAAATGGTGCAGAAGTAAGCTTCAAAAGATAGAATTTATGAAAATTCTTCTTTCTAATAAGGGCATATTTGTGTAATAATTGATAATGTGGCATGAAAAGAATTCAATCTCAGTAATTATTATAATTTGAGGAGTTTTCATAGATGTTATCTATTAAAATTTACTTTTTCTAAATGCCACACTTGTTTATTTGTGCATGACTTACAAGTCATAAGAATAACAATGTAGCATAAACTCTTCTAAATGTGTCATGAATAAACACAAGTTTCAAAAGTGTGACATCAAATGTAATTTTCTTTCATTTTTTTTTGTCAATTACTCAATTCATTACAACTGTCTAGTTTATATCACACGGTGAATAATAATATTATAACCAACTAGAGAAAATGTTTTTCTATTTTTTCTTGATCCTTAACATCCTGTTTCTTAATCTCAATCTCTAGAAGTTTCTCTAATGGAATCACTTCAAGCTTATTGGCTTCAGAAACCATTTTTTGGGTGTTATTACTAATTATGTCTTTGTACAAAATACCTTCATTGAAAATCACATCTTTGCTCCTAATAATTTTTCGAGTTTGGTCATCCCAAAAATAATAACCAAACTTTGTTTCACCATAACCAATGAAAAAACTCTTCTTATTTTTGAAATCAATTTTATTTCTAGCATTGGAATCAATATGCATACAAGAAACACAACAAAATACTTTCAAAATAAGAAAGGTTTATGTTTTTGCCTCTCTAAACTTCTTCCAGTAGCTTGAAAGTCCAAAGGTGTAGAGGGACTTTTATTGATCAAATAAGCTATGGTGTTAATTGCTTCAACCTAGAACATCTTTACCAACCCGCATGCGACCTCATGCTAAGATTATATTCATCCTTTCAACTACACTATTTTGTTGTATTTTTCTTGGAATGGTGCTTTTCATTTTGATTCCATTCTCTACATAGTACCACTTGAAATCTTCATTTATGTATTTTCCCTTGTTATTAGACTGGAAGCATTTCACTTTCAAATCTATCTCGTTTTCAACCATTGTTCTCTATCACTTGGAACCATCAAAGATATCAGATTTGTTTTTGAGAAAGTAAATCCATGCCTTCCTACTTGAGTCATTAATAAATGTCACATAATAGCTAGAATCTCCAAAGGAAGTAAGAATTGAAGGCTCCCACACATCTGTATAAACCAATTCCAGCTTCTTGGTTTTTGGCTCCCTACCTACTTCAAAAAAAACTCACCTTTTTTTTGTTTGTCAAAAATATATCCTTCACATAAGCTGTGATCAATAATCTTCAATCCTACTAGTTTTCCTCTAGGGTGAAGCACCTTCATTCCCATCTCACTTATGTACCTGAGCCTATTATGCCATAGCTCAAAATCAATAGCAGAATGAGCAACTGCTACTGTGTTCTCGCATCTGGAGTTAATATAAAAAGTTCCATCCTTACTTCTTTGAGCTACAACCATGGCACCCTTTATTACTTTCCACCCACTGTTATTAAAGGTCACATGTGCCCTTCATCATCAAGTTGCCGTACAGATATTACATTGCGAATTAGAAGCACATCACCGCTATTATCATTACCCTTGTTAGAGTTCCTCTCGAAATTCTTGCATACATAATAAAGTAAAACTTGTGATCAATATAAATTATTATTGTAACACCCCGAAGTCGATTAAATGGTACTAGAGTGTAAAAATGGTGAATTAGTGTGCCATGATGAGTGTTTTGAACTTAATTTGATTATTTTGTGAAAATTAAAAAACTTTGTGTTAATTTACTCTTTTAGTGATTTTTAATTATTCTAAATTGTTTTTAATTGTTAATTTAATTTTCAATGAAACAATTTGATTTGAAAAACAGTGTATTGTTGCACACAGTTTTGTACAACTGCTTTTTCTTTTTCCCTATTTATTTTCCCTCTCTCTCTCTTCCTCTCATTTTCTCACGCTCGTTTCCCTCACCTCTCTCGTCTCTCTCTCTCAGTTTACTCTCTTTCTCCCTTTTCTTTCTAAAATTTTTGAAACAAAATTCGATTTCAAGCTTCGGGATTGTGGATTGAAGGCTCGGGAATGCAATTGAGCAACCACAAACTCGATTCAAGCTTCGATTTAAGGTTAGTTTTCCAAATTTCTAAACTTTTTTAATTTTTTCAAATTTTCTTGCATTTTGAAATTTAAGAGTTTCTAAGTCTAGAAAAGCTTTGATCTAGCTTAGAGTAACTTAGATTAACTAGGATTGAAGCTTTATTTTATCAAAAATGGATTGGAATCGAGATTTTTCATTTTTCTTCTATTTTTTCTATTTTTGGAATTTTTGAGAAAATCTTGTTTAAAACTTGTTTTAATCCATTAAAAAGTGTTCTATTATGGTTTCCTATAGTTTATGATGGTTATCCATGCCTGGAAACTGAGAAAACAAGTGAGATTTGAGAATTTGGATTCGGGAAGCCGAGAACCCGTGCGTGGAAATTTCTGGAATTTTTTCAGATCGGTAGGCCGAACCTCATGTTCGGCAAGCCGGATTCAAAGGATCGACAGGCCAGATTCATCTGACCGGTAGGCCAAACTTGGAGATGTTCGGGCGACCGGACCTGTTCTTCCGACAGGCCAAACTGTGCAGTTCGGCAGGCCAAACCAGGGAAACCGGCAGGCCGACCGAGCAAGGAAAAATTTTGTGATTTTCACCCGTTTTAACTGTTTTGAATCCTGATTTAAATTTCAACTTTATATAATGATTTTATAAACCTAAATGGCACACTAGAACACCATGAGATGATTTAGTATCATAGGATACCTCGGGTTAGATACTAATGGACTAAGTTACTATGCATTTAGGATTGCATGTGGATCCGCGGAGCTAACGTATAGCGGACCGAGATTACGGTGTGGGACATTGACACGGATATCGAGGTAGGACTTCAACCCCTCTTCTTTGGTAGCCCTATTTTCAAAATGATTTAAGCCAAAAATGAATTTTTATCAAATGTTTTCAATGATAGATTGGGAAATGATTCTATTTAAATATCTTTACAAGCAGTTAATTGAGAAATGTTCGTAATGAACCCCATAATGAATATAAATGATTATATCTAGTAAAGAAGAGATTTTATGAATCAAAGAGATATATATGTATATACATATTTAAGGGCATGATGCCATATCAAAGATCGGGTCGTGTAGTGAACGACCTTGGGGGCAGGTCCCGAAACCCAGCTGGGTCACTACGGTGGTGAATTACATATGGTTTGCCTAGAGAAGGAAAACAGTATTCTTTTTGGTTGACTTGTTTGAATTATTTTGTGAAGGTTATATTTTTATTAAATTCTCATTTAATTATTTATTTGTTTAATTGTTCTAGCTCATTTTCTATATGTTTATTTGATTTACAAAATTTCTTTTGAAGTTGAAAAATTTTCAAATATAGTCCTACTGAGCCTTTCGCTCACATTTTTATTTGTTTTAAAATCTTAACCCTAGGTGGATAACAGCATAGGATTGGAGAAGAGTTCGCCGACCGGACTTACGACCAGTAGAAGAACTTGGTAGGTTAAATTACAATTCAAGGCATGTAAGATTTTAACTTCTCTTTTATTTTGGACTGTGGTTGTATCATAATATTGTCAGTACTATATGTGTGTGCACAATATGTGGGCCAGTAGGACCCATACGCGTTCCACCCCATACTTATCTATTTTAATATTTTTGTTATTTGCCTAATTATTATAATAATTCATTTTATTTCCTTAATTTCTTCCATTCAAATGGTTTTAAAATCATCACTTTTAATCATAAAATTTAAATATAAAACCCTCTTTTTAACTAGATCTTTACTTAATTAACTTAATTAAACCACTACGTCACCTCCCGTACTCCGGGGCGTGACAATTATCTTTACTCACTTGCACAACATGTAATTGAGTCGAATGCGTATGTTGTATAATTAGCTTGACATGATTTGCAATGTTCTTTTTGGCCTAAAAGAAAACAAGAAAAGAAATTGTAAAAGAGTTTCACTTGCATTTTTTTCTTGATTAATATATATTACAAACTAGAAAAAAATAGCAAGAAAAGGTGAAGATTGAGTGAGCATGCAACATTAAGTTACGTTTGGAATCCTGTAAAAAAGGAAATGATAGAATTTTATTTCTTACTTCCTAGTCTACACATAAATAAGGACCAATTGAAGTGGAAATTTTTTTTTGATGGATTTTTTTTTTAAATGACTATGATTTCTTTTTATTTTTTTATTTTTTTTACAAAAATTGTTTGTTTTAAAAAAGTTTGACACTATACTAAATTCAACTCTATGATTGTCCAAACACACTAGATTTTTTCTCAATTTAAATCAATTTAAATTTTATTTATAAAAAATTTAAATAATTAATTACTAAAATAATATTGTAACAGTAATTACCAAGGATTTTTTAGCATTTTGAAAACTTTAAATTAGCTAGTTAAAGGATTATTTAAAAGCAAAACTAATGGGATAAGTTATACGAAATGAGTTCTAGATTATCGAACTGATAAGGATAAACATGGCATTTTATAAAAAAATCGATACTAATTGTTAGATTCTTTGGCAAAATATTACATGATAAAAGAGGAAAATTAAGATGCTAGCTCTAAGCAGAACTAGAAAAAAACAGTAACTTCAAAAAATATTCTCTACTTGTATATGCTACCACAACATAGCAAGACCATCAATTTTGTGCTTCTCTTAAAAAAAATAATGCTTCTAGAATATAGGGATAGGCTACCATCCCTTGTTACACTACAAGAAAAACTACATTTAATGACATATTATTTACGACATGTAGTTTTTAAATGTCGTTGAAAAGTACATATAACGACATCTCCAACAAAGATGTCGTTAATAACATTTGAAACAATAATTAACGATATCTATATAGATGTCGTATTAAAGGTCTCCTTTTAACGACAATAGTTTAGTGTCGTTAAATCATTTAATAACAAGTAGGAGATGTCGTCAAAGCCTTGAAGATTTTACGACACCCCTTATAGGCGACATTGGTCAAGATGTCGTCTATAAGGGATGTCATGAAATCTTCAAAGCTTTGATGATATCTCCTACTTGTTGTTAAATGATTTAACGATACTAAACTGTTGTCGTTAAAAGGAGACCTTTAATATGACATCTATATAGATGTCGTTAATTATTGTTTCAAATGTTATTAACGACATCTTTGTTGGAAACGTCGTTGTATGTACTTTTAACGACATTTAAAAACTACATGTCGTAAATAATATGTCATTAAATGTAGTTTTTCTTGTAGTGTAATGAGGGATGGTAGCCTATCCCCATATTCTAGAAGCATTATTTTTTTTTTTAAGAGAAGCACAAAATTGATGGTCTTGCTATGTTGTGGTAGCATATACAAGTAGAGAATATTTTTTGAAGTTACTGTTTTCTTCTAGTTCTGTTTAGAGCTAGCATCTTAATTTTCCTCTTTTATCATGTAATATTTTGCCAAAGAATCTAACAATTACTATCGATTTTTTTATAAAATGCCATGTTTATCCTTATCAGTTCGATAATCTAGAATGCATTTCCTATAACTTATCCCATTAGTTTTGCTTTTAAATAATCCTTTAACTAGCTAATTTAAAGTTTTCAAAATGCTAAAAACTCCTTGATAATTACTGTTAAAATATTATTTTAGTAATTAATTATTTAAAATTTTTATAAATAAAATTTAAATTGATTTAAATCGAGAAAAAATCTAGTGTGTTTGGACAATCATAGAGTTGAATTCAGTATAGTGTCAAACTTTTTTAAAACAGACAATTTTTGTAAAAAAAATAAAAAAAGAAAACAACTAGTAAATTTTTGTATATTTTAGAGATGCTTGGAACGAGTTTCTTATCTCAAAATGGTTTTCTTCAATCTTCCTTTGAATTCGCCTAAAAGAAAAACTCAAGATTTTATTCAAATATTTGCAGCAATATTAAGGAGAGGAGAGAAGGAGAAACGCGAAGAGAAGTTTGAGAAGAATAGAGAGAGAAAGAGAGAGAGTGTTTGAGTTAGAATTACGTAAACGAGAAAAATGAAAGGAGATGATCCATTCTCTCTGTAATATTGAAAATAATTTTTCTGAAAATAATGGGGGTCAATCACGTGTGTGATGAGGACTGAAAAAGGAAAGTCAAAAGAATTTGTCTCACTTACCATATTTCACAATTTCAAAATAGGAAACCATATCAATTAATCCAATCAACCTTAAAGTCAAACATTTTGTTTCCTAAAATAAGGAATCAAACCAAAAATGCCAATCAATCAAAATAAATCATCTAATTTTATCCAATCATCATAATTATCATTATCACAAATTTTGGGAGATTTCTACTGACTGTTTGTCAACTGTCTTCGGCCTGCCGATGCTTCACTTCGGCCTGCTAAAGCCATGGGGTAGCCTGCCGATGTAATTCCATCGGCCTGCCATTTTGAGAGGGACAATTCAACCTATTGAACTTGAAGATTTGGCTTGTCGAACTGCCAAAATTTCACAAATACTACAAAATCTTAACTAATTGCATAAAATATAAATCATGCATGCAACATTATTGACATGAACACCTTGAGCACATCAATTTCACTTGATCGTCATCTATCATAACACTCAAATAAAATAGTCAGTAACATAAAATCATATATCAATAAGGAAAATACTTAACGTCGTTACTTGTTCATTACATGAAAATTGGCAGGTGTTACAATGCCAGCCTGTTGAACTTAGAAATTTTTAAACCTCATTTTGTAGAGACTTAGGCAGCCTGTCGTTGGTTGAAGTTCGGACTGCAGGTCAAGTTCGACCTATCGAAGTTCAAAGTTTGACCTACCGAACTATACAAGCAGATTTTGAATGTTGTGTTTTTATTGTGGACTTAATATTTGGTATGATAAACTATTTAAAGAATGTTTATAATTGAGTAATTTATTAAATATTGATGTATAAATATATATTTATATTTTTTAAAAAATGGTAAGCATGGATCCTGGAGTATGTTTCCAAATTATGTTTTAATCAAATAGTTTATCTTAATAGTATTAAGGAATGAATGTAATAATATCTGTGACGTCTGTAAAGGAGACGTTACAATTGTCACTTTGGATGGCTGCAAACATTTGAATGTATAACCATAAAGGGGACAATGTTTTTATTTGACATTAATAGAAATGAAACATGATGACTCTTTAGCATTTCATAGGCATCACACCAGAGATTAGAGACATTAATTTTGTAACACCCTAAATTTTAAGCTAAGGGTCTAGTTGAAATTATATGAATTTGTTTTATTTTTATCACTTATGTATTGATTTTTTTTTTTGCTTATGAAATTGCCATGTATTTATAGGATGATAGAACTTCATGCAAAGGTGTTATATATATATATATATATATAGAAATATATAAATTTTCTAAATATAAATAAACGTTAATTTATATGTTAATTGTAAGTTAATTTACAAGTATTCTATATATATAAACGTTATATTCTATATATAAATATTTCTATACATATACATATCTTTATGTAATATAAGAATTAATATGTTTCTATATATAAGGTTAATTCGTATAAAAATAACAGAAAGGAAAGTTATGTTATATATTAATGTAATGTGCACAATATTTTGTACTATTGTATAATTGTAGTGGAAAATGACTATTAATATTTTATAATTTATATGTGTTTTTGTGTAAATGTAAATTATATATATGAGTGTGTGTAATTGATATAGTTGCCGTGTGAATATGAATAGCAAGTGGGAAAATACATTATTTTATTGATGTTATATTTTTTTTTAATGTAATGTACACTATATGTGTAAGTTACAATGTTTGGTGGCCGTGTAGGACTTTGAGAAAGTAGATAATGACTAACGTAATTTATGTATTTGTGAGTGTGTTTGTTACAGCATAATTTTGATTTATTGGCATATTATCTTCTCTTTCCTTATTCCATATGGGGGAATAGTTGACTTTTTATGTGGTTGGATAATAATTGTTGATTGATTGATATATTTTTAGATTTATTTCCTCATTTAAGGAAATGAAATTTTTGACTTTTGATTGATTGAATTTAATTGATAAGGTTTCCTACTTTTGAAAGTTGATATATGATAAGTAGGAGCTAATTTGTTGATTCTTCCCCTAATTTCCCTCTAATCCCACATGTAAATTGCCTCTAATTAGTCAAGATATTATCATTATATTTTGATAGTTGACTTTTTAATGATAATTGGAATTCATGATAGGTTTCCTATTTTAATAATTGAAATTAGGCAAGTGGAGCTAATATTGGAATCTGAAATTATCTTTAATTATTTTATTCCTTTATTAGATGATTGGTTGACTTATTTAGAATTGTATTCATGGATAGTCAAGTTACTATCATTATATTTTCCTCTATTGAATCATTGACTTTCGTATTTAGTTTCTTTTCCCCTCTCACGAGTATGCATTCCATTTTTATAAAAGATTTGTTTCTTATATAGAAGGCTATGTTTCTTTTTTATATATTACTCCCATTCTTCACATTTTACTTACAAATCCTCTCAACCTCTCAATCTTCATGTTTCTTCTTCTTCTTCTTCTTTTCCTTATTTATTTTGCAACTGAGAGTAAGAATGTGAGAGAGAGAGAGTAGACGAGAGAATGAAAGAAAGAGAGAAAGAAAGAAAGGAATGAAACAAAGAGATAGAGGAGACATATAAATGCATGAAGAGAAAAGAACCACGAGGGTTTCAATAGATAGCTTCCCTTGGAATATGAAGAGTAATGTTATGTGATGTATGGAAGAAAGGTAGATAATGTATAGAATCTAAGATGATCATGACTAAATGGCTTCCCTTAACTATATAAGAATTAATATGTTTCTATATATAAGGTTAATTCGTATAAAAATAAAAAAAGGAAAGTTATGTTATATATTAATGTAATGTGCATAATATTTTATACTATTGTATAATTGTAGTGGAAAATGACTATTAATATTTTATAATTTATATGTGTTTTTGTTTGAATGTAAATTATATATATGAATGTGTGTAATTGATATAGTTGTCATGTGAGTATGAATAGCAAGTGGGAAGTAATACATTATTGATGTTATATTTTTTTTAATGTAATGTGCACTATATGTGTAAGTTACATTGTTTGGTGGCCGTGTATGACTTTGAGAAAGTGGATAATAACTAACGTAATTTATGTATATGTGGGTGTGTTTGTTACAGTATAATTTTGATTTATTGGCATATTATTTTCTCTTTCCTTATTCCATATAGGGGAATAGTTGACTTTTTATGTGGTTGGATAATAATTGTTGATTGACTGGTATATTTTTGGATTTATTTCCTCATTTAAGGAAATGAAATGTTTGAATTTTGATTGATTGAATTTAATTGATAAGGTTTCCTACTTTTGAAAGTTGATATATGATAAGTAGGAGCTAATTTGTTGATTCTTCCCCTAATTCCTCTCTAATCCCACGTGTAAATTGCCTCTAATTAGTCAAGATATTCTCATTATATTTTGATAGTTGACTTTTTAATGATAATTGGAATTCATGATAGGTTTCCTATTTTAATAATTGAAATTAGGCAAGTGGAGCTAATATTGGAATCTGAATTTATCTTTAATTATTTTATTCCTTTATTGGATGATTGGTTGACTTATTTAGAATTGTATTCATGAATAGTCAAGTTACTATCATTATATTTTCCTCTATTGAATCATTGACTTTCGTATTTAGTTTCTTTTCCCCTCCCACGAGTATGCATTCTATTTTTATAAAAGATTTGTCTCTTATATAGAAGACTATGTTTCTTTTTTATATATTACTCCCATTCTTCACATTTTACTCACAAATCCTCTCATCCTCTCAATGTCCATGTTTCTTCTTCTTCTTCTTCTTTTCCTTCTTTATTTTGCTACTAAGAGTAAGAATGTGAAAGAGAGAGAGTAGATGAGAGAATGAAAGAAATAGAGAAAGAAAGAAAGGAATGAAACAAAGAGATAGAAGAGACGTATGAATGCATGAAGAAAGAATAGAGAAGAGAACCACGATGGTTTCAATAGATGGCTTCCCTTAGAATATGAAGAGTAATGTTATGTGATGTATGGAAGAAAGGTAGATGATGTATAGAATCTAAGATGATCATGACTAAATGATTTGTGTAAGTATACCCTCCACTGCATCACTTGAACAATAGTATGTTTTAAAGCATGTTTTAAAGTTATGTATGTTGTTATGATGAATATGTTTAAAGATGTTTTTTGATGATTTTTCATGAGTATGCTGTTAACTCTTTTGTTGTCATGAACCAACCAATGTTATGTATGTTTTTATGGTCAAATCCTTGAGGAAGCATGTTCCAAGATAGGGACCATCTATGAATGAATGTTAAGGGTTTTGACTGCTTGAGATTAACGTTATGCTACGGGCCCAAAAACCTAAAAGTAATGCATGTTTGTGAAAGTATGTTTTTATGTGGAACTACTGTGGTTTACTTACTAAGCATTATGCTCATATAGTTCTCGTGATGTAGGTGAGCTTCCAAATCAAGATGTAGATGACTAAGTAAGAATGGTCCAAGGTCCCATGACGAGTCTAAGATGCAATATTTATTTCTAAGTATATCCTCCACTACATCACGAGAACTATATAAGCATAATGCTCGATAAAGGAACTGCTCGATAAAGGCTTCATCAAGCCTAGTCACTCACCTTGGGGAGCCCCAGTCTTATTTGTCAAGAAGAAGGATGGATTTATGAGACTCTACATCGACTATAGAAAGCTAAACAAGGTGACGATTAAGAATAAGTACACGTTACCCCGAATGGATGACTTGTTTGATCAACTTAAAGTTGCATCTATATTCTCAAAGATGGACTTGCGTTCAAGATATCACCAGTTGAAGATTAAAGAATGAGACATCCCAAAAAAAATCTTCAGATCGAGGTATGGTCACTATGAATTTGTGGTTATGTTTTTTGGTCTAATGAATGCACCTGTAGCCTTAATACACCTGATGAATCAAGTATTCAAGGATTTACTCAATAAATTTGTCATTGTGTTTATCAACGATATCCTTGTTTATTTGAAGAATCAGGAAGAACACACTAAGCATCTGAGAATTATGTTGGAGACATTAAGGAGACACAACTTGTATGCAAAATTCCCCAAGTGTGAGTTTTGGCTCGACATAGTGTCTTTCCTAAGGCATGTAGTATTAAAGGAAGGGATAATCGTAGATCCTGCTAAAGTAGAGGCCAGTCTCAACTGAAAACAACCAACGAATACAAGTGAGATAAGGAGCTTCTTGGGCCTAGCTAGTTATTACCGAAGATTCATGGAAGACTTCTCCAAGATAGCAGCACCACTCACAAATCTAACCTACAAAGGAAAGAAGTTTGAATGGACAGATGCATGTGAGAAGAGTTTCCAAGAACTGAAGAAAAGGTTAACTGCAGCTCTAGTATTGGCCAATCCTGAAGGAAGCGATGGACTTGTACATTAAATGATCCTTCTAAGATGGGCCTTAGTGCTATTCTGATTTAGAATGACAAAGTGATCACTTATGCATCGAGACAACTAAAGGATTATGAGAAGAACTATCTTACTTATGACCTCGAGTTAGCGGCTGTTGTTTCTGCACTAAAAATATGGAGACATTACTTATATGGGGTCCAATGCAACACTTAAGAACAACCATTTTTTTAAATACGGCAATATGTGAGAGCTTTACATTATAATTATTTTTTTATTCTACACTAAAGTTACATAAAAATTTACATATATTCGAATCTATCGGTTCGAACTGGTGTACCATACATGATATATATATATATATATGCACATAAAACAAACTTAATTTTTGAAATGATTTAATAATACAAAATGATTTACCTAAAAATATGCAAATGTTAACTAATTCATCGAAATCCAATGACAATTCTTTCTTTTTTTGAAAATTCTGCCCACCCATTTTTTTAACACTTAAGGAAAATAATGTAAGCAGAGAATTATCTTTAAGCTCCTAATAAAATTATTTTTATAAAGTATTTGATGAAAAATAATTTAGGAGCATCTAGAATGTAATTGGTGTAAATGTTTGTTCTCTTTTTTTTTTAAATAGAATTACATATTTTAGATTTTGATAATACAAACACAAATTTTGACTTAAGCAGCCATAGATGACTCATTATGAAAGGACTAGACCCCTAGACATTTTGACTAGATCCACGATAAAAATAGGTGAAATACATAGGCAAACCATAAGGATGGAGACCCAACAGAGAAAAATTGCTCGATATAAAAATTGACCTCAACCAAAGCTTGTTGTAAAGGACTATTGTAGTCAATGGAAATATTACCATGTTACCATGATTATCCTTTTGGTTTCCAGGTTTGCACTTGCAGCGTCATCATTCCCACCTTGGAGTTAATCTAGGGCCGCTGTGATTCTTTCAAGCAGTTCACTCGTCTGTTCAACCTTCTGCTCCAAAACTGCAGTTCTTGAAGGTTGTCTCCTGCGCCTTGATCCTCCAGCCTCTTTGGCAATGAAGGGGTTGTGTAACGCCCCCTTTTTTAGATGTTACAGATGTCGTTACCTTCCTTTCACAATACTATTATTTATAAGATAAACTATTTAATTAAAAAGATAAATTGAGAGCATAACCCAAGATCTATGAATTTTTTTTTTACATACATATGAATATACATCAATAAATTACTCATTTATAAACATTCCTTAAATAGTCTATCCCACCAAAATAGTAAATTCATAAAAAAAACACATGGTCAAAATTTCTTACACAGTTTGGCAAGCCGAACTTGTGACTTCGGCAAGCCGAACTCGACCGGTAGGCCGAAGACCTTCCATCGGCAGGCCTCTCGAGGCTTTGCAAAATGAATTTTAATTTCGATAAGTTCAGTAGGCCGATGCATGGCAACCGACAGGCCGATTAGACCTTTCGGCAGTCCGACCAGTAATGGTTGGCAAGCCGAACTGTTATAAACTTTTTTTTTGCTAAAAATGAGTTTTAAAATTTCAAATGCGGAAGAAAATTTATAAAATAAGAAAAGTCCATCAAATAAACATTCTCAAAATTATAAAACATAATTTAAATCCTTAAAGTTCAAAATTTATAAACATAGTTTATTTCATAAAAAAAATTATTTCTTTCTTGGCGTCATCCATTTGCAATTAATCTTGCTTAGCCCATATGTCCGCCTTAGTCCTCCTCCAAATCCATGGTTTTTTTACCCTTATCTGGAACATGACATAAACTTAAATAAGCAAACGCTTAGTAAGTGCATTTGTAAATCTCACAACTTAAAACATTTCATAAACATCATCAACATTATCATAATAGGGCACTAGGCACAGTTTCATAAGTAACATATCTTGCATTATATCAAACATTTTAAAACTTATCCGTTTTATTTTAAGGCCCCAGTGTTGTACCATAATCATCATCATAGGCGCGCCACCATGAGAGGAGAGGGGTAGCTATTCCCAAACCAAACATGACATCATAACATATCATAACATTGGGTGTGCGACACTTATTTAGGTGATACATATACTTACTTATACTTTCATGCTTTGAAACAACATTATCATCAAAACATGCATAAACTTTCAATATAATTCATCATGTATATTCATCATAAAACCATCATGAACATAGAATTCAAACTTTTCATAAGCTTATACTTTTCATAATTTATTATGTTGCAGGTGAGAATGTACTTACCTCTTAAAGCTTACTTAACCTTATCTTGTAGGTGACGATGCCACGGTCTCAATGTGCTCACTTCACATTGTGTTCATGTCATACATTCATAAAATAGCAATTAACATTTATTTTCAATGAATTAATCACCACAACATAACATTCATTTTATATAACATCATTTTTACATTCATTTCTTAAAAATATAAATTATAACATATTTCATTAACTTAAAAGCATTTTAAACAAAACTATTAACACAAATACATTTCTGACCTTTATGAATTCATAACTTAATAACTTTATTTTTACACATAATTTGAGCACCAAATTTTGCAAGAACAAAGTTAACATATAAACACATTAACATAATTTTTCTTTAGTCATAAAAATTCCATTTAATATTTAAAACAAGTCATACATCTTACATACCAAAATCTGCCAGCAACCATAACACAGTGAACAATCCTTATCTCAGGTCTATTTTTTCATATTTTCATACCGTAGAAAAATCTACAAAAATTAAGAGATATAATAGACACATAGAACTATTACATATATAAATTATCACCTTTAAATAAATTTTATACGGTTCAAACCGTGCATTAGATTATAGAGACAAAAATAGCCATAAACAATTTGGCCAGTGAATTACATGCACTAATTATTCCCAAACAATTAAAATAAATTTATTTAAAAATTAAAATTCATATGACATCATGTTCACATATAATACAGTGCCTCCAAAATTTCTCATCACCATATAAGATCATATAGTCATACAAAAACATTACAAAATAAAAGTTTAACAAATTTACTGTTTAAAAGTCTAAATACCTACCATCCATAAAAACTCCATAACTCATAAAATATTAATCAAATCATCACCATATTTTCCAGTCCTTTACTTAACATATATATAAACATATCCACCAAATTTCGTGCAAAATATCCTTGATTTGCATTATGAACAAAAACGACATTCGTATACAACATAAACAATCAGCAACACATTCCTATGAGGTGCAGAGCATGAACAATTAATATCTCAACCTACATAACATGAAATGTCACAAAATTTGGAGCAACATCCTATAACATGTTCATGAAAATCGTATTAAAATTTCAGAGCAAACAAAAATTTATAGTCAAAGTTATGGGGGTTGGAACATAAAGAAAATTCAACGTTACTGATCAACATTAATTAGCAGTGAGTGGCAGAAAGAAGAAAATTCATAACTTTTCATAGAAAAATCCAATTGTGGTGAAATTTTCAGAATTAACACATAACACATACATGAATAACATACAAAAAACTCAGAGAAAAAAGAAATTTTTAGACAAAGATGTAAGGGTCGGAACATAGAGACAATCAACAATATCGTTTAGCACAAATCAGTAGTAAGTGATAAAGAAAAGAAAATTCATAACTTCTTATGGAGAAATCGAAATAACGTGAAACTTGGAGGAGTATCACATAGCACATGCATGAACAACATATAAAAATTTTAGAGCAAAACGACATTCGTAGATGGAGATATTGCAGTTGGACTGAGGAGAGATACAATTTCAGAAAATACCGAAAAAAAATGTGTGCTTACCTCAAAACAATTTCTCTTAACCTTCTTTTGAATTCACCCAAAGAAAACACAATATTTCTAACTAATATTAGCTGAGAAATTTGAGAGGAGGAAGAAGGAAGATGAACAAAATGAAGAGAAGAAGAATGAAATAGAAAGGGAGAAAATACGTGAGAGGGAGAGAGAGAGACAAAACGTAAAAAAAAATGAATTTGTTTACGATACGCATTACACTCTCCACATTAATCAGAATTTTTTGATTAATTACAAGACACCATTCGTGGAAATGGAGGAAATTGAGGGAGAGTTTTTACGTGAAAACAAAAATGATGGAGGAGGTCAACTATTTTTTTTTTTAAATCAGAATTCTTTTTACGTGAAATGGAGTGATTCATGGGGGAATTAAGTTTTGAATTTGATAGAAAATTTTTCCCAAATAGGCATGCATAATCTTGAAAAAATTGAGGAGAGTTTGGGAAGAGTCAACCAATCTTTCAAACTTACCATATTTTGCTTTTGTAAAATGGGAAAACTTATCAAATGCATTCAATCAATTCAAAACCAAACATAAATTTTCCTAAACTGAAAAATGTATTCCATAAATGTGCCAATTATTCAAAAATTATTATCCAATCACAAATTTGGAGAGATTTTTGTTGACTGCTCATCAGCTATCATCGGCCTGTCGATGTCCCACTTCGGCCTGTCAATTCCTGAAGTTCGTCTTGCCGATGATATACCATCGGCCTGTCGTTTTTTTTTTTTGAGGGGATCATTTCGGCCTACCGAACTAAATGGTCCGGCCTACTGATCTGCCCTAACATACCAAAAAAATCGTCCAAAACATTAAATTATCATAAAATAATAATTAAACATTCAACTTCAATGACATGAACACTTGAGCACATCAATTCCACATGAGCGTCACCTGTCATAACACTTAAAATAAAATGGTTAGTACCATTCTATTATACATCATACACATATCATAAAAATAACACTTAATGTCGTTACTTAATATTACTTAATCCATTACATATTTGTCATAACTGTTACATAAAAATTGACGGGTGTTACAATTCTCCCCACCTTATAAGAGTTTCGTCCTCGAAACTCAAAACAGTTGCGTATACTTTGTTCTCATATCATCTTCACGTTCTCATGTCGCCTCTTCTACTTGGTGATTTCGCCATAGTACCTTGACCAATGGAATTTCTCTATTCTACAAGGTCTTGGTTTTACGATCCAGTATCTCTACTGGCTTTTCTTCATAGATCAAGTCTTCTCGTATCTCAATCACTTGTGGCTCAATCACATGCGTAGGATCTGGGACATATTTCTTGAGCATTGAAATGTGAAATACGTCGTGCATAGCTGACATTTCAGATGACAATCTTAGCTGATAAGCCACCTTACCTATCCGCTTCACTATTTCATATGGGCCATTGAATCTTGGCTCAACTTGCCCTTCTTTCCAAACCTCATAACTCCTTTCATCGGTGCAACTTTCAAAAATACTGATTCGCCAACGGTGAATTATAAGGGTCTTCTTCTTTTGTCAGCATAGCTCTTCTGACGGCTTTGAGCGGTCTCTATCCTCTTTCTTATCATCTTAATCATCTCGAAAGTTTCATTAACAAAATCAGTCTTTTCATCATTGACGCTTTCTATCAACTTCTTCTCACTAGCTTCATGCCAACATATAGGTGACCTACATTTCCACCAATATAGGGCTTCATAAGGTGCCATTCTAATCGTCGCCTGATAGCTGTTGTTGTAAGCGAACTCAGCTAACGGTAGCATTTTACACCAACTGGTCTTGAAGTCGAGAGTTCAAGCCCGGAACATATCCTCTAAGATCAAATTTGTCCTCTCCGTCTATCCGTCTGTCTAAGGATGAAAAGCTGTACTGAAATGCAACTTGGTTCCCATAACAGCCTGAACACTTTTCCAAAACTTGGATGTAAACCTACCATCATAGTCTGAGATGATAGACTTATGAATCCCATGTAGTCATTCAATCTCCTTGACATAGAGTTCTGCTAACCGTTCCATAGAATAAGTGATCTTGATGGGAATGAAATGTGCCGTCTTTGTTAGTCGATCCACCACGACCCATATAGCGTCATAACCGTTCATTGTCCTGGGTAATCCAGTGATGAAATCCATTGCGATATCCTCCCACTTCCATTCTGGTATCTGAATTGACTGTAAATCACCACCAGGTCTCTGGTGTTTAGCCTTAACTTGCTGGCACGTTAAACATTTCTTCACATACATAGCGACATCAGGTTTCATTCCAAACCACCAGAAGTTATCCCTTAGATCATTATACATCTTTGTTGCACCTGGATAAATTGAGTAAGGAGTATCATAAAATTTCTGCCAAGATTCTTTCCCTTAAACCATCAACATTAGGAACACAAATACGATCCTTAAGGTATAGAGTCCCGTCATCTGTAACACGAAACTCTTCACATTTTTCTTCTTTCTTTTCCTGCTTGATTCTCACGAGGCTAACATCTTTATCTTGCTTACTTCGAATCTCATCATGCAGTGTTGGAGCAAGGGTGAGTGCAGATAATTGGCCTGTGATAAGCTTCAAACCAAAGTCCTGAATTTCCTTTCTCAAAGGCTAAGACATTGCTTGCATTGACATCAACGTAGCCGCTGACTTCCTACTTAAAGCATCAGCTACTCGATTAGCTTTTCTAGGGTGATAAAGGATTTCATAATCATAATCCTTCACCAACTCTAGCCATCTCCGCTATCTCATATTCAGGTCCCTCTGAGTGAAGAAGTACTTTAGGCTTTGATGATCAGTGAAGATCTTGCATTGGACCCCATACAAATAATGCCTCCATATCTTCAGCGTGAAAACAACTGTTGCTAACTCTAGGTCATGAGTAGGATAGTTCTTTTCATAATCCTTCAGTTGTCTCAACGCGTAAGCAATTACTCTGTCATTCTGCATTAACACAGCACCAAGGCCCATCTTAGATGCATCACTGTAGATCACAAATTTGTCATTTCCTTTAGGAATGGCCAAGACTGGAGCTGTCGTTAGCCTCTTCTTCAGTTCTTGGAAACTCTTCTCGCACACTTCTATCCATTCATGCTTCTTTCCCTTATGAGTTAGATTCGTAAGTGGTGTTGCAATCTTAGAAAAGTCTTCCACAAATCTCCGATAATAACCGGCTAGGCCTAAGAAACTTCTGATCTCACTTGTGTTGGTCGGTTGCTTCCAGTTGAGAACAGTTTCTACCTTAGCAGGATCTACCATAATTCCTTCCTTTGATATAACATGGCCTAAGAAAGATACTCTATCGAGCCAAAACTCGCACTTGGAGAACTTCACATATAACTTATGTTTCCTTAATGTTTCTAGCACAATATTCAAATGCTCCTCGTGTTCCTTCTGGCTCTTCGAATAAATAAGAATATTGTCGATAAACACAGCAACAAATTTATCGAGGAAATCCTTGAATACCTAATTCATCAGATCCATAAAGGCTGCAGGCGCATTCGTTAGACTGAAAGGCATAACCACAAATTCATAGTGACCATACCTCGATCTAAAGGCTGTCTTAGGAATGTCTCCTTCTTGAATCTTCAGCTGGTGATATCCCGACCTCAGGTCAATCTTTGGGAACACAGATGCACCCTTAAGCTGATCAAACAAATCATCGATTCAAGGCAACGGGTAATTGTTCTTGATTGTCACCTTATTCATCTTTCTATAGTCGATGTAGAGTCTCATAGTGCCATCCTTTTTCTTCACAAACAAGACTAGAGCTCCCCATGGTGAGTGACTTGGCCTGATGAAACCTTTGTCAAGCAGCTCCTTTAATTGCATATAAAGCTCCTTTAACTCTGCTGGGGCCATTCTATAAGGTGCCTTTGAAATCGGGTCTGTGCCTGGAGTGAACTCAATCTCGAATTCGATTTCTCTATCAGGAGGTAGGCTTGACAGATCATCTAAAAATTCTTGTACTACTTTCACATCTTCTATCCTTGTCTTTTCTTCTTGGCTTTTATCTATAATATTTGCCAAATAACCCATGCAGCTGCTAGCTAGCAACTTCCTTGCTTTCATGGCAGATATGAACATGCTGGGTTTCTTCCTGGACTCGCCCACATACACGTACTTTAGTTCACCTTCTAGTTGGAAGAGTACTTTTTGTTTCTGATAGTCAATAGAAGCATTGTACTTTCTAAGAAAATCCATTCCAAGAATCATATCATAATCGTACATGTCGATCACAATAAGGTCGACGAAGAGTTCCTTATCAAAAATCCATAGGAGAATAGTATGCAAACAGTGCGTAGATATCATCACTTCAACAGAGGGTAGTGTCGCAGTGAATCCTTGTCTCATCGACTCTAAGTGAACCCCTAACTTCTTAGCAAAAGATGAAGATACAAAAGAATGTGTGGCACCCATATCAAAGAGAACATAAGCATTAGTAGATAGGCTCATTATCTGACCTGTGACCACGTTTGAGGCTTCATCAGCCACCTGTTCTTTCGTCATGGCATAAATGCAGGCATTCGTAGGTGGGGCTTCAAGTCTTCCTTGACTAATTAGTGACCCTTCAAGGGAGGCTTGCGTTTGATGGAGCTGGGCTTGAGGAACTCTCTATGGAGCTTGAACTTGGGCATTCATCTATTTGGGGCAGTTTTTGGCAAAATGACCTTCTTGTCCACAGATAAAACATCAGTTAGACCCCATATGACATTCTCCAGGATGATTCTTTCCACATTCAACACATGTTTGAAACTGTTTGAAATTGTTGTTGTTGTTGTTGTGCTTACCGCCATTATGTCTCTTACTGTGTTGACCCTGATAGTTCTAAGACTTGCCCTTCCTCTTATTGTTATTCCTCTAGTTCTGGTTGTTGTGGTTGTTGTTGTTGTTTCAGTATGGAGGGTGGTTCTAGTTGCTTGCATGGTTTGCCAGCTGACCTGACTGAGGCTGGTTTCTTCTCAGCTTTGACAGGTGGAATTCTGCACGTTGGGCTCTCAAGACAACTTGTTCCTGGTTTCTAGGAGGACTTGCACCATCAACAATTGCAACAATTTCTGGACGAAGAACTCTGATCAGTCTTCTGACCCTTTCACTTTCATCGCTAACCATCCCTGGGCATAGGCGTGCTAAATGATCAAACTTGGCTACCACATCTATTACTGACATGTCTCCTTGGCGAAGGTTCTCGAACTCGTCATAATGCTTCCTGGTAATGTTCATGTAGAAGAACTTTGTATTGAACTCATGAACGAAGTCGGCCCATGACATTTCTTCAACATTCTTGCTCTGTTTGATGCCGTCCCACCAAATCCGGGCCTCCATGGTAAGGCAGTACGATGCACAGAGAACCCTCTCATTATCTGTAAAGCCCATGAGTCTCAGAGTAGCTTCAATTGTCTTTAACCATCCTTTTACGACCAATGGATCCTTAGAACCTTCGAAGTTTGCTGGCTTAACTCTCTTCAATCTGACTAGCAAAGGTTCTTGATAGATTGCTCTTGGCTCAACAGCAGGAGCCAGGACTTCATTGACTTGCGGCTGGGGAGGAGGAAGAGGAGGCACATCATTGCCTCATTGTTCACCATTGTGGCCATTAGCCCTTAATTCAGCAATTTCTCTTCTTTGTTCCTCTAGCTGTCTTTGCAGCTCGTCAATCATCGTCATTAACCTTTCATTGGTCTGCGTATGGGTTTACATTCTTCTGTAATTGTCCATAATTGATTTCCTAAAAGAATACTTGTTTAGGAACAATCTTTTATTTATTGAGACAGGTTTTCACTACTAGGGCATTATCATTAAACATCTAAACCTTATACTTATCATTATACTCACATCTTAAGATATAACTTTAAAACATACTTACTTGGAGGACTTAGACTGACGTGTGGCGATATAAATAGTAAATGAAAATCCACTCTGATATCAAAGCCTGTAACGCCCCCTTTTTTGGATGTTACAGATGTCGTTATCTTCCTTTCACAATACTATTATTTATAAGATAAACTATTTAATTAAAAAGATAAATTGAGAACATAACCCAAGATCCATGAATTTTATTTTTATATACATATGAATATACATCAATAAATTACTCATTTATAAACATTCCTTAAATAGTTTATCTCACCAAAATAGTAAATTCATAAAAAAAACACATGGTCAAAATTTCTTACACAGTCTGGCATGCCGAACTTGTGACTTCGGCAAGCCGAACTCGACCGATAGGCCGAAGACCTTCCATCGACAGGCCTCCCGAGGCTTTGCAAAATGGATTTTAATTTCAATAAGTTCAGTAGGCCGATGCATGGCAACCGGTAGGCCGATTAGACCGTTTGGCAGTTCGACTAGTAATGGTCGGCAGGACGAACTGTTATAAACTTTTTTTTTTGGCTAAAAACGAGTTTTAAAATTTCAAATGCGGAAGAAAATTTATAAATTATAAAAGTCCATCAAATAAACATTCTCAAAATTATAAAACATAATTTAAATCCTTAAAGTTCAAAATTTATAAACATAGTTTATTTCATAAAAACAAATTATTTCTTTCTTGGCATCATCCATTTGCAATTAATCTTGCTTAGCTCACACGCCCGCCTTGGTCCTCCTCCTAATCCATGGTTTTCTTACCCTTTTCTGCAACATGACATAAACTTAAATAAGCAAACGCTTAGTAAGTGCATTTGTAAATCTCACAACTTAAAAAATTTCATAAACATCATCAACATTATCATAATAGTGCACTAGGCACAGTTTCATAAGTGACATATCTTGCATTATATCAACCATTTTAAAACTTATCCGTTTTATCTAAAGGGCTCTAGTGTTACACCATAATCATCATCATCGGCACGCCGCCATGAGAGGAGAGGGGTAGCTATTCCCAAACCAAACATGACATCATAACATATCATAACATTGGGTGTGCAACACTTATTTAGGTGATACATATGCATACTTATACTTTCATGCTTTGAAAAAACATTATCATCAAAACATGCATAAACTTTCATAATAATACATCATGTATATTCATCATAAAATCATCATGAACATAGAATTCAAACTTTTCATAAACTCAAACTTTTCATAATTCATCATGTTGTAGGTGAGAATGTACTTACCTCTTAAAGCTTACTTAACCTTATCTTGTAGGTGATGATGCCACGGTCTCGATATGCTCACTTCACATTGTGTTCATGTCATACATTCATAAAATGGCAATTAACATTTATTTTCAATGAATTAATCACCACATCATTTTATATAACATCATTTTTACATTCATTTCTTAAAAATATAAATTATAACATATTTCATTAACTTAAAAGCATTTTAAACAAAACTATTAACACAAATACATTTCTGACCTTTATGAATTCATAACTTAATAACTTTATTTTAAACACAATTTGAGCACCAAATTTTGCAAGAACAAAGTTAACATATAAACACATTAACATGATTTTTCTGTAGTAATAAAAATTCCATTTAGTATTTAAAACAAGTCATACATCTTACATACCAAAATCTGCCAGCAACCATAACATAGTAAACAATCCTTATCTCAGGTCCATTTTTTCACATTTTCATACCATAGAAAATTCTACAAAAATTAAGAGATATAATAGACACATAGAACTATAACATATCCAAAAATCACCTTTAAATAAATTTTATACAGTTCAAACCGTGCATTAGATGGCAGAGACAAAAATAGCCATAAACAATTTGGTCAGTGAATTACATGCACTAATTATTCCCAAACAATTAAAAGAAATTTATTTAAACATCAAAATTCATATGACATCATATTCACATATAATACAGTGCCTCCACAATTTCTCATCACCATATAAAATCATATAATCATACAAAAACATTACACAATAAAAGTTTAACAAATTTACTGTTTAAAAGTCTAAATACCTAGCATCCATAAAAACTCCATAACTCATAAAATATTAATCAAATCATCATCATATTTTTGTAGTCCTTTACTTAACATATATATAAACATATCCACCAAATTTCGTGCAAAATATCCTTGATTTTCATTATGAACAAAAATGACATTTTTATACAACATAAACAATCAACAACACATTCCTATGAGGTGCAGAGAATGAACAATTAATATCTCAGCCTACATAACATGGAATGGCACAAAATTTGGAGCAACCTCCTATAACATATTCATGAAAATCATATTAAAATTTCAGAACAAACGGAAATTTATAGACAAAGTTATGGGGGTTGGAACATAAAGAAAATTCAACGTTACTGATCAACATTAATTAGCAGTGAGTGGCAGAAAGAAGAAAATTCATAACTTTTCATAGAAAAATCCAATTAAGGTGAAATTTTGAGAATTAACACATAACACGTACATGAATAACATATAAAAAATTCAGAGCAAAACGAAATTTGTAGACAAAGATATAAGGGTCGGAACATAGAGATAATCAACAATACCGTTTAGCACAAATCAGCAGTGAGTGATAAAGAAAAGAAAATTCATAACTTTTTATGGAAAAATTCAAATAATGTGAAACTTGGAGGAATATCACATAACACATGCATGAACAACATATAAAAATTTCAGAGCAAAATGACATTCCTAGACGGAGATATTGCAGTCGGACTGAGGAGAGATACAATTTCAAAAAATACCGAAAAAAATGTGTGCTTACCTCAAAACGATTTCTCTTAACCTTCTTTTGAATTCACCCAAAGAAAACACAATATTTCTAACAAATAATAGCAGGGAAATTTGAGAGGAAGAAGAAGGAAGATGAACAAAATGAAGAGAAGAAGAATGAAATAGAAAGGGAGAGAATACGTGAGAGGGAGAGAGAGAGACAAAACGTAAAAAAAATGAATTCGTTTACGTTACACGTTACACTCTCTACATTAATCAGAATTTTCTAATTAATTACAAGGCACAATTCGTGGGAATGGAGGAAATTGAGGGAGAGTTTTTACGTGAAAACAAAAATGATGGAGGAGGTCAACTATTTTTTTTTTTTAAATCAGAATTCTTTTTACGTGAAATGGAGTGATTCATGGGGGAATTAAGTTTTGAATTTGATAGCAAATTTTTCCCCAAATGGGCGTGCATAATCTTGGAAAAATTGAGGAGAGTTTGGGAAGAGTCAACCAATCTTTCAAACTTACCATATTTTGCCTTTGTAAAATGGGAAAACTTATCAAATGTATTCAATCAATTCAAAACCAAACATAAATTTTCCTAAACTGAAAAATTTATTCCATAAATGTGCCAATTATTCAAAAATTATTATCCAATCACAAATTTGGAGAGATTTTTGCTGACTGCTTCGTCACTGCCATGTCCATCGGCTTGCCGATTCCTGAAGTTTGGCCTGTCGATGATATACCATCGGCCTGTCTTTTTTTGAGGGGATCATTTCGGCCTGCCGAACTAAATGGTCCGGCCTGCCGATCTACCCTAACATACCAAAAAAATCATCCAAAACATTAAATTATCATAAAATAATAATTAAACATTCAACTTCAATGACATGAACACTTAAGCACATCAATTCCACGTAAGCGTCACCTGTCATAACACTTAAAATAAAATGGTTAGTACCATTATATTATACATCATACACATATCATAAAAATAACACTTAACGTCGTTACTTAATATTACTTAATCCATTACATATTTGTCATAACTGTTACATGAAAATTAGCGGGTGTTACATATTTATAGGCTACCACTTAGACTGGGTGTTAGGTGGGTTTTTCTCACAACCCGAGTGTCAGTATGGAAGATGAAAAGGTGACCTGAGGTGGTGTAAGACGAAAGGTCATGCGAGGGAGCCTGGGGACGCATGTCGCATCGTGAGCGACTACGCCTCCTGACAAGCGTAATCATCGCATCTCTTCATTTTCTACACCCATATTTCCTACCTGAAATGGCCATAAATAGGCCCCCTTTCTTCGTCATTTCCACATGCAATCGAAGTGATATTTTATTGCTCTTAAGTTTTAGCTGTCGAGCTTATTCAGTAA
The DNA here is from genome assembly GCA_946598075.1 of Artocarpus hirsutus. Taxonomy (NCBI): domain Eukaryota; kingdom Viridiplantae; phylum Streptophyta; class Magnoliopsida; order Rosales; family Moraceae; genus Artocarpus; species Artocarpus hirsutus. The sequence goes on from CAMOHE010055110.1 coordinate 26,099, forward strand.
CCCGAGAACTCGTCATTCCTAAGCTTTCACAACTCAAACAGGTAATTTCTCAAGGAGTATGAGAAAATGAGCAACTTATCAGATTTCCAGAATGTTAATATTTCTTGGTCGGAAAGCAGTCCTTAGGCCAACTCGCCTTCCACGGAGGTTGACTTTGAAGGCCTTTCCCCAGAGCAGGACGAAGTTGACCAGTTGGCTGAAATACTGAGGGTCGACTCCCATACTGTCCCCGAGCAGGAGTTCCTCAACTTGCTAGATGGGGAGAGCCCGGTGAGGCAGTGTAGGGGCGAGGATCCTTATATTAGGGCAGCCACCGTTTACACGTCCCGAGTTACTGCCCAGGAGTGGGCCGAGTTGGAGGCTGCAACCGATGTTCCAAGCACCTTCGGTCAGGACTCTAGGGCTCCCGTCCCGATTGTGGGCAGAGTAACTGTCGACCTCTCAAACGAAGCGTAAGGAACTGAGGAGGCAAGGCCAGTCAAGAGCTCCCAAAAGGACGAGAGGGTTAGAGTCACTCGAGTCTCTGACCCTCTCATCCAAGAAGTGACAGCCTATCGGATTACTCGGCTAAGGTATACGTTGGCAGTGGCCTACACCAGCGCCATGACAAAATCTCGGCTGGAGGACTTGTGTGTTGAGTTTGACATCCCAGACGACGTCATCCTTATTGCTCCGGAGGAGAATGACTCCCCTTTGACTTCGCCAGAGGGGTGTATCACTTTATACTCGGAGTTCTTTCGAGCTGGGCTGCGCCTGTCGTTCCATCCTTTTCTTTGACATGCACTCAATGACCTCAATGTGTGCTCGGCACAGCTTAACCCGAACGGTTATAGGTCGTTGATCGAGATGTACATTCTATGAAGGTATTACCGGCCTATAGAGATGTCGTGGGAGGTATTCAAAGAAGTTTACAAGATGAAGAAGCTTCCCCGACATTCCGGCTCGTACTATGTCATCGGCTTCAGGAAGGACTTTATCTTGGGCAACCCCGAATCAGATAAACTCTAGAAATACGAGTGGTTCTATGTCAGGGGCAATTACTTAGCCCAAGCTGGTGAGGTCGTTCCTGATGACCAGCGTGTCCCGAGAACTTTTGAGCAAGGGCACGTCTAGAGTAAGAGGCCGTGGACGCCAAGCCACATTATCAGGGCTGTCGAAGACCTGTTCGAGAAATCAGAGGCGAGGAGGCAGCAGTTGTTTCTGCTTAGCAAGGAGATCCTCTCTCTTTACAGCTGATTTGGGGAACCCAGCAGAATAAATCCCCTTTCAAACACCCAACCTACTCGGTCAACTAGGTAGGTGACAGTCGCCAGGCCGAGTGCCGCAAACATCCCGGGGCCAAGTGCTTCCCGATCTGGGTGGCCTACGAGGGAGCCACCATCGTCCAACTCTGAGGACTCGTCGAGTGACTCCTTCGATGCGGGGCCACCTGTAGCAGACGAGGACCTCTAGGATGTGGTTTGGCCCTTATACCTGTCCCGCCAACTCCAGATAGAAGGTCAGTCCCAAGTTTTTTTTTTTTAGCATGACGACCTGGTTTTGACTTGGGATGATTTTGACTATAGAAATGTCTTTAAGGCCGAGCATTGCGGAGGAGAGGCGTGCTCTCATGGAAAGCCTCCGAAAGCGGAAGGGCAAGGTCGTGGTGACCGAGAGGAAGGGCAAAAGGACTCCGAGGACGGAGCTTCCCCTACGGCCCAAACAATAACCCACATCAGTCCAAGAACAACCACCCCAGCCAACGAGAACAAGAGCTTCATCGAGCGAGACTCCTCCAGCTGATGTTACGACCGTGGAGCCCTCCCTGGTAATTGCCCCGAGGAGGCATGCCAATTACCGTCGACACATCCTCGATCACCTCAGGGATGCTATTCCTTTGGAGGACTTCCTAGTGAACCTTCAAGGAGAGGATTTCAAGGACCTATCTAAGGTCGCCTTCCGTTCAGCCGCCAAGGAGTGCCTACTCCGCCCCGAGCTTCCTTTCTTTTTCTATTCTTTGTCGCATGCTTATAATCCTGTTTTCCTCAGACAAGTGCTTTCGTGCACATGGCTTATGTCACCGGGTTGAAGGAATTCAACCCTGAAAAGGGAGGCACAAGAAGACCTTCCTCAGGTGGAAGGGAGTCGAGAAGGAGCTCGGTGAGAAATCATTGAGCTCAACTAAATCACGGAGTCCCTTTCTCAGGCGAAAGAAGAGTCAAGGAAGGTGAAGAAAGAAGCCAACCAGGCCGAGGCGGAGGCCGAGGAGTCGAGGAGAGCTTCCAAACTAGCCAAGGACGAGGCCATTCTACTCAGGGGCCAACTGAAGGCCTCTCATGCAGAAAATAGACGTTTCTTGGAGGAGCTCCCCGACCGACTCCCCAAGCCGTCGAAGAGTTCAAGGCGTCCCTGGAGTACATCGACTACTACTACTTCGGTATGATCGACCTCTGAGATTATCTGATCCGGAAGCATCCTGAGGCTATGGGCTTCGACTGGTCACTTATAGTTGAGCCCGAGCAGGTTACAGCTCAGCAGCCGTAGCAGGAGGAGTTCGTCGAAGTGGACGGCAATGATGACGGGGACGAGCAAGGCGTCGACGGTGGTAAGGACAATGTTGGGGATGGGGCTCAGACTTGAGTTTTATTTCCTTCTCTTCTTTGCTTTTTTTTTTTTTTTTTTGTGTATCCAGGCTTGGAAGCTTCCCGGTTAATTGTACCTCCCCACCACTCTTTTAATGAATTTTCTTTTTTCTTTTCCAATTTCATAGCTTCTCGGGTTCTAATATGTTTCATTTTTAATATTTTTCAAGTGCGATTATTCTCGGATAAGTATTTTCATATTTCAGGGTGAAGAGTTTCTCAGGAATATAGTCTAACCTTTGCTTCACCGAGCTGACATAGGTGTCTCGGCCTTAAATTTGATTAGGAATTCAAACTAAGTTCGATGCTCCTTGGAAAGGGCATTCCTCGACTATAGTTTTTCAAACTCCTCTTTTTTAATCCTATTGTTACCGAGTTTAATGTTCTCGGAAGTTACCGAGTTAATCCGAGCAGGGAACCCCCATTTCTCAGTCGGGCAAAGCACAGCGGCGTGTGATAACCCATACCCTGTCGCCTCCCTAGACTTGTTTAAGTTTATGAGAACTTGTACAAGTCTAATGATGGTAGGGCAAGTATTATGCTAGGGCTACTTTTGGTGGGTAGTCTGTATAGCAACGGACTTGTGGTTGGCTGATTGCTATTCAGCCCCCCAGTCTAGTTAAGTAGGATGGCTCTCCGTCTTTGGGAGTGATGGCCTGGTCCTCCGGGCTAGAGTTACGTTATCCCTCTTTGGGATTTGTTTTATTCCTTAAACACGTATTGCTCGATGAAACAGTGTAGGAATTTACATTTCATTGATATTTTGTATTTACATTTTAGTCCTATCTAATAGTCTAGTTACAAAAAGAATGTAACCAGAAGTCAAAAAGTATTTCTGGCTAAGATTAACAAAAGAATCTCTTGAGAAGCTCGGCATTCCAAGAATGTCCGAGTAAGTTGTCCTCTATATTGGACAGTCGGTTGGTGCCTAGCCTGACAATTCCAAGGATAAACGTCATATTGGCCAAGCTCGACTGACTATTTGGCCATCCTTCCCGATATCTTCGGACTCTGAAGGACATGGCAGAGTGGGAACTTGGTTAGGACCCGTATAGTGTGGCCTTGAAAGTAGGGCCGCAGCTTCTGAGCTAAAGTAATCAATGCAAATGCCAATTTTTCGAGTGGGGGGTACCGCTCCTTGGCACCTTAGAACGTATGGCTTGTATAGTAAACGAGCTTCTGGGCTCCGTCTTCTTCTTATATGAGAATTGAGCTTATGGCCTTCTCGGACAAGCCTAGATAGGCGGTTAATATTTCTCCAGGTAAAGGTTTGGGTAGGAGCAGGGGTGTGGCTAAATACCTTTTCAGATTTTGGAAGGTTTCTTCACATTCCCTACTCCACTTAAACCTCCCCTTAAGTGCCTTAAAAAACGGATAGCACTTGTTGGTAGCCCGAGAGACGAATCTTGAGAGAGCCGCAATTATGCCGGTGAGTTTCTGCACTTCTTTTACAGTCCGAGGTGAGTGCATGTCGATAACTGCTTGGGCCTTAGTTAAGTTAACCTCTATTCCCTGTTGGTTGATTAAAAATTCGAGGAACTTTCCCGAGCTAACGTCAACATATTCCTAGAGAATGTCGAAGCTTGCTCGAAGATTAGTCATGTGGTCCCTTGCTCAGACATACTTTTCCAGCATGTCCTCCACGTAGAATTCCATTGTTTTACCAATCAACCAGGCAAACATTTTGTTTATAAGTCGCTGGTAGGTTGCTCCAGCGTTTTTTTAGCCTGAAGGGCATCACTACGTAGCAATAAAGCCCTTGGTCGGTAACAAATGTGGTCTTTACTTGATTTTCTTTGACCATCCTTATCTGGTTGTATCCGAAATAAGCGTCCATGAAGCTGAGCAGCTCGTGTCCGGCCGTCTCGTCGACGAGCTGGTCTATCTAAGGTAGTGAAAAGTAGTCTTTTGGGTAGGTCTTATTCAGGTCAATGTAGTCTATACATACCTATCATTTCCCGTTTGCCTTCTTAAGGAGGACAACGTTTGCTAACCACTCTGGATATTTGACTTCTCGAATGACCCTTGCTTTTAGGAGCTTCTAGACCTCCTTGTTGATGGCAACATATCTTTCCAGATTGAAAGCTTTTCTCTTCTATATGACAGGTTTATGATCAGGTCAGACATTGAGCCGGTGACTTACAATACTTGGATCGATGCCCGACATGTCTTCATAACACCACGCGAATACGTCCCGATACTTGGTAAGGAGCCCCTCAAGGTCAGCCTGGATCTTAGGTTGTAGCTGGGATCCCAGTTCGACAATGCACTTAAGGTGTGTAGGATCTAGGTATGGCTCTCACCTCTTCCTCGGGAAGTCAGGGGTCAAGATCAGAAAGCATCTTGGGCATCGGATCGACAAGAAGATCTATTTCGTCGGCCGTGTGAATGGCCGAGACGTTTAATTGTTGAGCTGTTGTTGCATAGATAGCGTTGGCATAACAAGCTTAGGAGTCTCTTTGGGACAAACGAACTACTCCAACCCCATCCTCTGTGGAGAATTTCATCGCCAGGTGGTATGTGGAAACTATGGCCTTCAATGTGTTTAGCATTGAGTGGCCGATGATGATGTAATATTGTGAGGGTTTATTGACGACCAGGAATTCGACGAATGCGTAACCCAAGCAGCACCCTCCCCTAAGGTCACTGGCAGTCTGACCTTCCCAACTGCTCGGACGCATTCTCCCGTAAAGCCATAAAGCGGTGTCTAGACCGGGACTACGGTAGCATTGTTGATCTTCATTTTATCAAAGGCTTGTTTGAATAAGATGTTAGCCAAGCTACCATTGTCAATCAACACTCACCGCACTATATTGTTGGTGATGTGCAGCTCGCATACGAGGGCATCGTTGTGCGGATGGATTAATTTATTCGCTTCCTTCTTAGTAAATGTGATCGGGGTGTCTTGCTGGCTGCAAATCTTATTTACACACTCGGACATATTGATGAACTCGCCTCGTTCGATCAGCTGAGCTTCTCGGACGTAAGCCCGCTGCCTATTCGATGTGTCCCCGATGACAGGCCCTCTGAAAATCTTATGAACAATGTTTAGGGGTTTCAAGGTGTTCCCACAGTTGTTTTATGGGCGGTTAGGCGCGTCTCAGCCCTGTTGATCGTTCTTGTCAGCTGTAGAGCTCGGAGTTAAGACTCACTCTACAAATTCCCTCAAGTGTCCCTCTTGGACCAGCCTTTCAATTTGATCCTTTAGCTGTATACACTCGCAGGTATTATGTCCCATGTTCTTGAAGAACTCGCAATACCTGGTTTGATCCTGCTTTATCTTACTGCCCTTGAGCTTGGGCGGTGGTACCAGCAAGTTTCTCCTGCTCACCTGGACGAGTACTTCATCAATGCTTGCTACCAGGGGTGTGTAACTTTGGAACTTTTTGGTCGGCGTCTTCGGCTACTCGGGTTTCTTTTCTTTCTTTTGCTTCTTACTCTACTCAGCATTGGACTGCTCCGGCGCTTTCTTCTACTTCTTGTCTTTCTTTGTACTGTTGGGACCGGCCTCCTCTCTAAAGCTTTTTATGTATTCTGCCGCATCGACGTACCTCTATGCATAGCCAAACATCTGTGAAAACATGCTTGGTTGCTTGAAGGCCAACGACCAAGTAAGTTTCTCGTCTTAGAGACCCCCTGCAAAAATATGCTTAAGGGTCTCGTCTTTGACGTGTTTAACCTCAAGAACTACTCGAGTAAACCTGTTGATATAGTCTCAGACGTTGCCGTCTCCTTGCTTCACGGTATATAGGTAGGTAATCTCTTTTCTTCTTGTTTTTGTCATAGAGAAGGTTGTCAAGAAGGCATTTGAAAGCTACCGAAAAGAGGTGATGGAGGCTGGCTCGAGTCGTCGGAACCATTTCCAAGCTGGTTCGGTAAGTGTCAGTGAGAAAGCCTTGCACATTGCTGCGTCGCTAGCATTCTAAAGGAGCATGTGTCTTCGGAATAACTCAACATGCTCGTCTGCATCCTTGGTCCAATTAGGCCTTGATATGCGGAACCTTAAATTTTGATGGCATTGGGGCTCACATTATTGTGTCTGGGAACAGCGGGTCTAGTGCACCTATGTCATCCAAGCCAAAACGATTATTGCGAATCTCGTCAATTTGGCATTGTAGCTCCCGGAATTGGCGACTGTTCGTATCCTCAGGCAGTTTGACCCTATAGGGTGCTCCACCCTCCACGCGGTCACCTGCTCTAGGTTGGTGACCTTGGTGCACTTTTCCTTGGTGCTCGAGCTGGTCAAATACAGATGCTTAGGAACCTTATGGTGACGAAACCCGTGTTGTTTGCGAGCCTAGTCGACCTTCTTGGACGAGTCTGTTGTTGGCTGAGACGCCATGTGTGGAGCCTCTAAAGCGCTCAAAATTGGCTTCATTGGGGTCGACAGCATGCCGTCTTGCTCGACGTCCAGCCTGGTCAGCCGGGGCTAGCGGTAGGAGGCCAGGTGTAGCTTGATGCAGTTTGACATTGAGCTTGCTACGTGAGCTGCTGTGTGAGAATCCAGACTGCGTTGGTAAGTTCCCAAATTGGGTCTTGGGCGACCGGGTCTTGTCCTTGTTCGGCCCTAGCTGTGCTCCTTTGTCCCTCGGATCTAGACCTCATAGCCCAGGGCGGCCTCTAGGCCTAACTGGATTTTGGTGCCAGTTTCGTGTGCCTCTTGACCGTCCTGTCGGGCAACATCATCTCAAGCGTTTCCTCAAGTTACCATCTCAGTATTCAAAATTGTGGTTGGTATTTTTAAGTGAAGGCGTAGGCGCCCTCCTTCTAACTCCAAAATGTTTATGCTTATCGAGGTCCGGCTTCGTATCAACACCACGTGTGGTGGCGTTTGATGTTTAGCTTTTTCCTATTCGTCTTTGCCTGATCTTGTTGACTTGCAACAAGAGGAGGGACGTTTCGGAGGCAAGAAATGATCAGTCAACAAAAAAGGGCTCTCCGATGCTCAAGACAGAGGTTGCTTGGTGGAGGTCGGGAACTAGTTAGGTGAAAGGAGCTTACTTGCTTGCTAGAATACAATAAATACGTCCTATTTATAGGCTACCACTTGGACAAGGTGTTAGGTGGGTTTTGCCCACAACCCGAGTGTCACATCAAGGCTGTTAGACGACAAGTGATAAGTGTCACGTCCCTCCGTTGATGGATTGGCTCCCATCAAACGGTGAGTTGTTTGCCATTTGTTGGCTAGTGACGGCGAGTAGCAGTCTATTTTGGAACGAAAGTAGTCCGACTCAAGTTGGTACTTAGTTTGAGAAGGCAGCCTGATGAAGTGCATCCCGAGGGCCCTCAGAAGCACCTTGGACATGACATCCAAGGTCATTGGAGTCAGTTGTGAGCTCTTCGCAACTCTACCGAGCTGTTTAGTCGATCACTCGGAGTTTGGCTTCTCGACGTTGGCACCGAGCTCACCCTCAACAATATGTTTCCGAATCATCATTTTTGTCAAAGATTCCAACTAGTTTAATATGTTCAATAATAGCTTCCTGTCCATTGGTTTGATAAAAAAAAAAAAAAAAAAATTCGTGTCCATTGGTCTATAACCCACCATACGACTTGTAATTTAAAAGTTGATTTAGGAGAATCTTGGCCTTTCGAACCTGAAAAAGGGACCGATCCTTTTTTTTTTTTTTTTGTGGGTGTTTTTTT